>WNHD01012384.1:0-15821 GCA_011057455.1 Ganaspis sp. Gsp50 | reverse complement strand
CAGCATTCAAATCTGAGAATCTCAATTATTGAGTAAAATAATGTTGCTTTTGTGTATTAGTGAAGACTGAAAATTAATAAAAAAAATCATAATTAGATACTAATAATTGGAATTACTGCTTTTAGCTTTACATATCACATAGGGGTATGAAATAATATTTTTTCTTGGTTCGTTAAAAAAAAAAAGTTTAAAAATTTAGAAAGCTTCGATTTGTGTGTCTTAAAAGGTAAAAAATAAAAAGGCCAAAAAACAATTTAAAGAAATTATCCCAGTTTTGTACGTTACTGGAGACTCAATCGTCGAATTATGAATTTTATAAGATACAAAACACCAAACCTGCTTAATCAAAATCTTTGTAATACTCATCGACTTTTTTATGCTTGCCCTAGCGTAAAAATTTAGTCATATAAACCTATTTCAAATGCGGCTCATTCCTTGTCCAATACTAGAGAATTTACTTTTGGCTTCTTTTTCTGGTAAAAAAACTCACTTTTTTTAAAAAAATATGCGATTTCTGACTTTTTTTATAATTGAAATTTCCTCTGTGAGGAAAAGTTTAAAAAACAAGTAAGATTTTTCAGAAATTTAAATTTTGTGAATGTTTAAATTTAAGGTAATAATTTACAATTATAATTAAGATTTTACATTTGAATAACACTTGCAAGAAAATTAGTTTCAACAAATGTTTTTTTTTAAATTAGTAAATGTAAATTCTTAGAAGAAACAAAAGAATCAAAACGAAAAAAAAATAGGAAAAGAAATTAATCTTTTTGCTATTTCTGCTTTTGAGAATTTAAATCACTTTAAATTGTTTTCCAGGATTTTTTACCAGAAATTTTTGCTTTGACGGAAACAGTAATGATACAAGATCCGCGATATGACGTGTGCTCAGAATTAAACAATAATTAAAGATAATTTAAAAAAATGGTAATTTATGTGATTTTTAACAAAAGTTGTTAAATACAATTTTTTAAAAGTTCATTGTAATCCAGAATTTTGCGATGAATTAATTGAATATTTAATTAATTAAAACATTAAGTGTTCTTTGTTCTTTAATGTTTTTATCATAAGAAAATTCAGTTTTTAATTTATGAGCATTTGCATATCGCGGATTATCTGTTGCTTGACTTCGATGCCGTGCAAATGAATTTAGCTTTGGAAAAATGAGTCGAGAAAGAGGATTAAAAGAGATGTTAATAAAACAAATTTTATAATATTTAAATTTGCATTCGAATTTTGTCTCAAACATATAAATTTTACAAGAGTAACTTAATAAAGTGAATACAATAAGTTTTATAAGAGTAATAAAACTTAATAGGTAAATTAAGTTTGATAAGTAAATAAAATTTAATAAGTGAATAAAATTTAGTAAGTGATCAAAATTTAATAAATGAATAAAATTTAGTAAGTGATTAAAATTTAATAAGTGAATAAAATTTAGTAAGGGAATAAAATTTAATAAGTGAATAAAATAAATTTTATTCACTTATTAAATTAGTAAGTAGTAAAGTAAATAAAATAAATTGAATTGAATGAATCAATTAAAAGAAAATTGAAACTGTAAAATGTCATTTAGTTATAATGTGATTTTGTAGAGTTGAATTTTTATAAATTCCAAAAAACTTCTATTTGAATCCTCTTTTTATAAAGCGTATGATATTGTAGAAGCGGAAGATCTTCAATTAACTGAAAGCTAAATATTTTTCATTTAAATCCTATTCAATTTTGTCAATTCAAGTTGACATTAATTGAATAAAAGAAATTCACGTTCCTGTGCTTTAGATTTTTTACTAATAAATATTAAAAGTAAAATTTATAAGGCTTAAAATTTACTATTTTCAATATTCCATTAATTTATCTAATTTTATTCCATTAATTTCATCTAATTCATTAAATTCTGTTTATAAACATTAAGTGTTCAGTTGATTGAAGAATCTTATTTTAAAGACGGTCTGCTTTTTTGTTCAAGATCATCGCTGCACGATCGAAATATATTTGCACTTTTTCAAAGAACAACCAGTCTTAAATTTTTACTTCCTTAACATTTTGTAACGAAATTTCGTCATTCTTTGATGATTATTGATTGACTTATTTATTGATTGATTGATTTATTGATTGATTTATTGATTGATTGATTTATTGATTGATTTATTGATTTAACAAATACAAGCAGATTTAAAATAAAAATGATTAATTAAAATAAAAAATAAAAAAAAAGAATTATCAAATTCAAATTATTAATTATTAATTACCTATCAATTACGAATACCACTTATTTTTAAATCATCAACAAATGATAGAAATTTCGTTTAAATTACTTTAAATACTGATTTTTAAATTATTTATCTTTATTTAGCTAAATTTACATAAACTCCAGCAAATAATATTGCAATGTGTTTTTTTTTTAGTTTCATGTCCTTTCGAACTGACATTATTGAAATATTAAAGTGATAGATTTTCTATTTTGTAGATAAATAAATATTTATGCGAATCAAAAAGAAACTCGAACAGGTGATCAAATGTCGAGAAAATCCACAAATAAATTAACAAAAAAATAGCACTGTAAAAATCTTAGAATATTCCCCAACCATTATCGTTTTTTCTTAAATTATGTCATGGTTCCTCTTGCTCACTGTAATCAACCGAGTATTAATTTAATTTTTAAAAAAGACTGTAATTTCAAATAAAAATTAACAAATAATTATATTTTTAATCAAAAATTAAAACAGAAGTTCATCACATATTGTTATTCAAAATAAAATTCGTTCATTAAACTACTACTAAAAATATTCGTGAATAAAGACAGCACTTAATTAAAAATCAATAATAATAATTTAGTTTGAAATAAACATTATTATTTATAAAATAAACATTATTATTTATAAAATAAACATTGTCATTTATAAAGAAAAGTATCATTTATAAAATCAATATTATCAATATTAATAATATTATGTATAAAGAAAAACATCATTTACAAAATCAATATCATCAATATTAATAATAGTATAAAGAAAATTCTCATTTATAAAATAAACATCGCATTTACAAAATAATAATCAAAAATTAAAATTCAAAAAATTATCCCTTTCTGCGAATAATAAAATTACAGTTTTTTCAAATTGAATTAACACTCTATACATTTTACATGTATCCAAATTTTCGTCACATTCATTATTTAGACTTCTTTTACAAGTTAAAGTTCGCAGTACCGAAAATTCTACACTACAAATGCTTTTTGTAAATCACATTAGCGGTGGATTTACTTATAGCTTACTCTATTAACGGAAAAACAAAGATACCTATGCAAAAAACATTATATGCTTGATAAAAAACTAGAAGGTACTTTAAAATTTAATATTTTTTTTAATTGCACTGCGGCAATGGACTTTTACGACACTTCTGATTTTAACCGTACTTACAGATTTTATACAAGAAGTCAGTCGCGAACATAGATAATATGGCACGGCTTTGAGTACAGTTTATTTCACAGTTTTCAGCAGACAATTTCTTTTTCAAATTCGAACTATAGATGCTTGTGTAATTACATAGTATTTCATTAAATTACTCCATTAGAATCTTTCAATTATTCCTTTAGAATTTTTTAATTATTCCAATAGAATTTTTTAATCATTTCATTGGAATTTTTAAATTGGTATTTTTAAATTCATTAGAATTTTTAAATTACTTCATTAGAATCTTTCAAATATTCCATTAGAATTTTTAAAATATCCCACTAGAAGTTTTTTTATTTATTCCACTGGAAATTTTTAATAATCCCATTAGAATTTTTAAATTATTCCACTAGAATCTTTAAATTATTCTATTAGAGTTTCCAAATGATCAAAATATTAATACTACGTTGAATTAATTTCAAAATTAAAATTGAAGCTACGATAATAAAAATTAAAGAATAATATTGTTAAATTGTTTTAGGAAATCATTTTAAAAGTACACGCAATTGATAATTTCATTCACATCATTTTTCTTTTCATGAAATCATCAATATATTCATTTATAGTTCGAAAGCCCTGCTAAAAGTGGATAACTAACTATCGTTGATTTTATTATTGTGTACATATATATTTGTATAATGTCTGTTAGAATAGAATCTTCAACGTCTAACACTCAACTTTGGTAATTTTATTATTTTTACTTTCTAAATTATCAAGATCTTTCACGTAATTACTTTTATCAATTTTAATTATTAACTGTAATTATCGCAATGTTAATTATTAACTATAATTATCAATGTTAATTATTAAATATAATTATCAATGTTAATTATTAAATATAATTGTCAATGTTAATTATTAAATGTAATTATCAATGTCAATTAATTGTAATTATCAACTTTAATTATTAACTGTAATTATCAAACTTTTTAAAAATTATTATAATTGTACAAATAACAAATTGTATAAATTGTATAAATTTATTAAGAGTTTGTAATGTTCATTAAGAGCTTAAAGCACTTAAACTCTTAAATCAATCCAAATTCTCATTATCATTATTTTCATACAAGACAATTCCTAAATATCGAATACAAAATGCAATTACTAAAATGATGACTCGCAACGATTATTAAAATGTATAAAAAATCGTGTCAAATTTAAAAACACTTAATCCTTACGTTTTCTTTTAAAGTGTATTTAAAGTGTATAAATTTTTAAAAAGTTTTTACAAACGATTTTCTCGCATCATTATAAAAAGGATAGAAAATAATTCGAGATTAAAGCATCAGACGTGGAAGATTCTACTTTATATTAATATATTTTATATTCGCACATATTATGCATTTGTGAAACTAAATAAAACCGAAGCTCCTTTTTTCTCGATTCTGGGATGCTCAAAAAGTGAGAGAAAACAATCAAAGAAACATTTTAAAGTGTAGAAATATCAGTCAGGTACATAAAAAGTCAGTTGGCATCCCAGAAAAAAACTAAAAACGCTAAATAAAATCCAAGCAGACTTCATTAAAATAGCAAACAGAAAATTCTTTGCCTCTCAAGAAGGCGAAAAAAATAATTGGCACCCCTAGAAATTAATTATAAATCAAAGAAGACAACCAACGCGAAGCAAAAATTATTATCTTCCATCATCAACTAGTGACATACAATTTTAATACCTAGTTAAATCAAAATTAAAAACTTGTGAATGTTCAAATTTATAAATTCGTAAATGTTCAAATTTATAAATTTGTAAATGTTCAAATTTATAAATTTGTAGAAGTTCAAATTTAAAGATTTATAAGCGTTCAAAAGACTTGTAAATGTCCAAATTCAAGGAATCGTAAATGTTCAAATTCAAAATTTTGGTAAACTCTTAAACTTCTCACAAACTTAATTCTAATAACTTAATTTCTACCTAATTGTAGTCTTCTTTTAATAATGAATCAACGAAGTAAACTTTATAAATTTAAATTACAATTTTCAATACTAAAAGTACCTAACTCTCAAAAGCGAAAAAAATTAACGAAAATTGTGTCAAATCGATAATCGCAGACTGGAATCACAGTTAATCATTCTCATTATGCAAATAATCATTTCATTCCACAGATAAACAATTAAAAGCTTTGGATATACAATTTTTCTAAACTCTAGCTTGAATTAATTTAATTATTCCCGCTTTAAATTTCAAAGCAAGTCAAATGAAATAATTCAGAATGAAAAGCGACTCAATAAGTACACGATCGTGTTAGCTTTTTCTTTCTTTGGCAACACCGTAGTGGAACAAAACACCTGCAAAAAAGGATATAAATAAATTTAAATAATAACAAATCTTATAGTGTAATTTTCAATGCGCAGGACTTGCAACAATCAGAGCGAGATTTCCCATCCTTGTGTCGGTAAATGTAAAATAATAATAAAAAACGTTTATAAAAAATAAAAAAAAATAATAATACCTAAGGATAATAAAAATAATAATAATAATAATGATAATAGTACTAATAATAATAATGATAGTAGTACTAAAAATAATAATAATAAATAATTTTTAAAACTCACATTTATTTTTAAAAAGAGGCCTAAGGATTGTGTTTTTCTTTACTGAATAACACAATTTCTGTTCCTTTGGGCCAAACCGGCTCTCGATAGATCACGTTCAATTTCATCATCGTCTTCAATACTAAAAAGAAATTTAAATTATTAATTACTTTATTGATTTAATTACAAATTGTAGTTATTGTTTTTACACGGAGAAAGTTTTCTAATTTCTAGTGTAATAACAATAATAACAATAATAATAACGAATAATAACAATAATAATATTCTAAGAAGAATCTTGTAAAATATTTTTAAAACTTTTGAAATGATTTTTAAATCTTTTAAAATGATTTTTATTTGTATAAACTTGTAGTTATTTCAAATTTTGTAAAACTTACGCTCTTTCTTGTGTATCAAGATGATGTACCAATTCATCTCTTTTATTCACAATCGACACTAGTTCTTCAAGTAAAAGATCTTCTCTAACTTTTTGCTCTGCGGATTTTTGCCACTCTTCCACAGCAAGAATACTTCTTAATTCTTGATTCAAAAGTTCGAATCTACGCTCCAAGTCGTCTTCTTTCTCTCTGCAATTAGTATATTAGATTGTTATTAGATTGTTAAAAAATAGTTTTAAAAACTAGAAAAAATTAGATGGTTAAAAAATAGTTTTAAAAACTAGAAAAAATTAGATGGTTAAAAAATAGTTTTAAAAACTAGAAAAAACTAGATTGTTAAAAAATAGTTTTAAAAACTAGAAAAAATTAGATTGTTAAAAAATAGTTTTAAACAATGCTTCCCTATGAGGAAGCAAAACTAGAAAAAATTAGTTTTTTAAAAAATAGTTTCAATGCGTATCGGTTTTTTAAAAAATTTACTCGAGACTTTATTTAACTAATTGCATTAATAAAAAAAATTATCAAAAGTCAGAAATCGCACATTTTTAATGCACTCTCATTATTGATGAGAATGTAAACATCAATTTAAATTAATTCATTAGAAATTAATATTGTACTGAAACTAAATGCGGATGTTTTTAACGTCGGAGAATTAAAAATGGAAATCGATAAAATAATGTGAGTAAAACAAATACTGCTTTTTCAAAAGTTTACAATAAAAGTAAAAAAAACGTACAATATGTTGAGTTGCATTTGTCGCCTCAAAAGGGCATTTTTCTTGTTGACGAGAGTAAACCACAAGGACATGAGTCTTTCTGTTTCCTCTTCATTGTCGCTTTCCATAGCTGCTCTTAGTTGTTTCTCGAGTTTTGCAGCCTGAATATCGATCTGACTTTGCTCTCTTTCCAAAGCTTCTAGCTCATTCTGAATATACGAAGTCATGTCTTTTCCCAACTGGAACAAAAATTCATTATTTTAAAACAAAAATTAACAAACTGGCTACCATTAGAAAAAATCGACTACAGATTTATAATTAAAATATCAATTTGATATCAAAAATAAATCTTATCAAATTGATAAGATTTATTTTTATTTTAATTAGATCTCCGATTTTTTTTTTGTAAAAACTTGCTTCTACAAAGCTATACTTTTGCAGTTTTTTTTGCAGTTCTATACTTTTTAATGATAAAAATTACCCCTCTCAGAACATAAGGTCCTCCGTCTGCATACGTCTTTTCTGGCGAAATTCTTTCCATAATTTTAGAGAAAGAGTAAAGCGGACTCGAGCATTTTTTATCTCCATCAGTGATAGGTGTATTCGACAAAACATTGCCATTGTGTTCCGACTGAAAAATAAAAGGAAATATTATTTTCCGATTTAAAATTAATTGCTAATTAATTCGTCTTTAAATTAACTAATTGCAATTAGTTTAGATTATTATTTATAAAACACTGCCAAGTGATTTTATATTTATTTAATATTCATTTTATATTTATTTTATATTTATTTTATATTCATTTTATATATATTTTATATTCATTTTATATTTATTTTTGTGAATATAAAATAAATATTTTATTACTTTATATTTATTTTATTATTATTTGCTACCTTAATACTAATTCTATCTCCGGGAGTCGAGGGTGTCATACTTCTTCTAGGACTATTATTTTGATCATCCGTAGATCTTCGATCGCTATTATTGTCATCAATAATTTGATTGCTTGAAACAGTGACTCCCAATCTTGCCTCTGCTATTAATCGTCTCGCTCTTTCTCTCAATTGTTGTTGTCTTTCTTCATCGCTCTGCTGTATAAATTATAAATTTAAAAACTGTTAACTCAGATACTAAATAATAAACAAATCAATAATTTTTAAAACTTACAACAAATGGAGACTGACATCAATAATAATAAAAAATCATTTATTTGTCTCTTTATTTATCTCTTCATTTATTTTTTAATTCATCTTTGTATTTATCTCTTTATTTACCTTTTCATTTATTTCTTAATTTATCTTTTTATTTATTTCTTATAATTATCTTATATATCTTTTTTTTTACCCATCTTCTCATTTATCTCCTTATTTATAAAAATTAAAAAACACTCCAAAATCTCACTCAAAGTTATTATCAATCTAGCAGGAATTTTACAAAAAAGGAAGGTACTAATGGAAAAGAACGAACCTCTACTGGGCTCGTGGCTAAGGAACTAAAACCAGACTTGGACTGATTTCTCGCTTGTTCCAAAAGCAATCTGGCTCGTTCTCTGAGCTCGTCATGGCGGGTAACTAGAGGCTGTTAAAAGTTTACGTCAACAAAACAAAATCTAGCAAAGCAAATATCAACAAAATTTAGTCATAATTACATGCTGTCCATGGTGTTCATCCTTGGAAGGCGAAAGGGCTCGAGATTCCGATTGCGCACGTGTCCCTTTATCAGGAGAAAAGGGTGACATCTGCAAAACAAAAAAATCATCTTTAGACTTTTACGAATTAAAACCAATCAATTCCACTCGGGTGGAAAAGAAAATCAAGCGACAATTATTAAAAAGAAAGTGCGGAATAAATTAATGCGCAAAAATTGTAAATGCGTTACGAAATAGAAGTGTCAAAATAATAAATGCGCAAGAAATAATAATGCGTAAGAAATAACAATGCTAGTAAATAGCAATAATAAATAACAATAAATAACAATGCTAGTAAATAGCAATAATAAATAACAAAAAATAACAATGCTAGTAAATAGCAATAATAAATAACAAAAAATAACAATGCTAGTAATCAACAATAAAAAATAACAAGAAATAAGAATAATGCGTAATAAATAACAATGCGTAAAAAATAATAAATATGTAACAAGATAAAACCATGCGAAGAAAATATTTTGCAGAATAACAACAGTTATTTGCAAATTTAAAAAAAAGTGCAAAATATAGTAAATAAGTACATCTAGCAAAATTTGAATATTCTAAAATTCTAATGCGTGAATAACGTGCGGTTTTTTAAAAAAGGCGCAGATTAAAAAATAAAATTCAGTTGTGGACGTGATTTTGAATCTTAATTTTTGTCATTTTTTGCAAAAAGAGGGAAACCCTTGTTTATAAGTCTTTCGCATGCTCGCTAATTAATGAAGAGAGGGCTTGAGACAGAGGGAAGTGCAAGAACGCGTCTTATCACGTTCACAACATAGCAAAATTTGCACGTGAAAGAAAAAGTGTCATTTTTGTACAACTCAAGATTTCTCTTGTATACTGACATCTTGCACAGATGTTGACAATTTCGAGGCGGAAATTGATCGTGATATTTTATCGTCTACGATTTGTATGTTTTCTTCCTCGTCATCGCTACCGAAGGGATCAGTTAATTGTCGCCGAGTCATTAGAATCGGACGTTGCTGTATTTGCGCACTTCTCGGAGGAGATTTACTCTGAATACAACATTATTTCTCATTAAAATTGAAATTTGATTATTAGTACCAAAAAAATATTTTTATAAAATATCTAATATTCTAATAATCTAATAATATTCAGAATTCGATAATAATAATAATAATAATAATAATAATAATAATGATAATAATAAAATTATATTATTATTATTAAATATTATTATTATTATTCAGAATTATATTCGACATATAATTCTGATTTTCAATATTCGATATATATTTAAGATTTTCAATATTCGACTTTTTAACATTCCAATTTTATAAAACCAAATATTCTAAATTATAAAGAGAGAGAGACAATATTCTAAATATTGAAAATAATGATTAAAAGTTTAAACATTAGAAACTGATGCACAAAGTAAACATAATTTTAGAAGAACGTGCAGAATTCGAAAAAGATGAAAATAAAAGAAGCTAATCACCTTTTCCCTTGAAGCGAATTTCTCTTTCGTCGGAGAAAGAACTTTTCCAAGAATACTTTTAGAGCTCGCTAAAATTATATCCTTCACTTCTTTAACACTCGAAGGCGACTTGTCTTTGTTATTTTCATGATCCTGATGATCGGTATTTAAGCTCAAGTGCAATCTGCTTTTCAAAGAATCGATATTGTCTTCCTTTTTGTGATCAAATGGATTAGACCTTTACAAGATCAAACAAATTTTAATAATGATTTTCACATTTAATATTAATTTTTTGATAATACTAAAGTTTTGACAATGCTGTTTTGATATTTATATTTTGATGAAATGTTTAATAATTAATTTAATAATAATTAATAATAAAAATAATAATAATAAATAAAAAAAATAACGTTTTTGTTTATTGATAATATTTATTAAAAATTGATATTATTTATTAAAAATTGATATTATTGATATTCCTTATAAAAAATAATTGTTTGTTCTTTTGTTTTAAAGAAGCTCTGTTTTTATCGTTATGTATTAAAAATTCTTTTAAAAGAAAAAGATACAAAATCGTACCATCGTCCACTATCGGATTTGTTATTTCGCTGCTCAATCTGTTCCTTTTTACGTAAATTAATAATTTCTTGTCCAAAGAGCTGAACGCTCACGTCCGCTTTATTATCGGTGTTGAAACGTCCTATCATATATGAGGATTCATCCGTTGTTTTACCAATTTGGTGTACCTAAATAAAAAATTCTTTATTAAACAAATCTTCAATAAAAAAGCTCCCGTTGTTTTCGTAGAGAAAGTATCTTAATTAATCCAACTTTTTGATTTTCCAGCTGTATGAAATGCAAAGAAATACAAAATAAAATAAAACAAAACAAAATGTACAACAAAATAAAACAAAGTACAAAATAAAACAAAACAAAATGTACAACAAAATAAACCAAAGTACAAAATAAAACAAAACAAAATGAACAAAATACAAAATAAAACAAAACAAAATACAACAAAATAAAACAAAGCTTTCTCTATAAGGAAGCAAAATACAAGAAAAAGTAAAAAATATTAATAAAAAATTACATTTAATTAACAAGTTCAAATTCAATAAAATATCTTTTCTTAACAAAAATTTACCTCTAATTCGTGACCGGTGAAATGTGCTCTCAATTGGTACAAATAAGTCATCACAGCTAGTTTATCAGGTACAGTCAAAATGTCCATATCCGCTGGTTCAATAACCTTAGGAATTCCTAAATTTTCCCCAGCGTCGAACGCTTTCTTGCAATTTCCTTTCACATCGTGTGGAAGCAATGAATCTAAGTCTCTGTAATTAAAAATCCAGATTTATTTTTCATTATTTTCAGTCTGAAATACTATTTTCAACGAAAGGACATTCAAAAGTTTAAAAAAAATTCGTCTAAATTCAAATTATGCACAATAATTTTTGAAACATTAAATATCAATGTTCGGAACAAAAATTAATTAAAACAACCAAATTTTAAATCTACTGAAACTCGATTCGATTAAAATTCGGGAGAAGAACTTCCTTTTGGAGTAGAACTTTCACAAAAAAATTGTTTAAAAAGAAAACTATTGTCAACACTCTGAAAAAATCGATTTTCAAAAGTTTGGACAGAAATAAAAGTTCTGATCGACGAAGGTTTTAATAAAAATACAATTTTTTATCGACAGTAGTTTGAAAAATAAGATCGAGAAGATGAATCAAAATTTTAAGAATTTAGATACTTAAAAATTAAGATATTTAAAAAAAGCTTCGTAAAATCTTTGGAATATTAAATTTTCTATTTGTAGAAAATTAAATTATTATAATTATACTATACTATTATAATTTTAGATTTTTATAAAGATTACATTTTATATTGTGAGAAAAGTATTACATAAATTAAGTAAAATAAAATTATTTGCACTGTTTCGCAAAGTCATGAATTTTCAGTTTTTATTTTACCGCCTCTTATCGGCAAGAATTGAATAATTGTTCTCTATTGCTATAATTAGAGCGAAAAACACGTTATCTTCGCTTGTATAAAACGTTTCCGTCTGCAGCAAGAAATTTATCTCTTTTTTTAAAAACACACTTTTTACCAATACGTACATAAGATCAGGTCTGAAACGATGAATAATGGCACAAAATGCCATTCCATTACGCCAAGAAGTTGTTAAATTTGTTACTTTCACTCCTGAATAATCTTTAGTCATCTCCTTACACCACTCGAGCAAATCCTGACCAGGTGTAATTTCTTTCAGCCTTGGAGCACCTGTGTCTCCTTTTTTTAAATCCAAAGGTCTCAGTGGCAATTTCAAGGACACATTGTGTTCATTCCTTTTCCTAAAAGTAAATCATTGTTCCATTATTATGCCAATTTTACCAAATACTCGCAATTTAATTTATACTTCAATTTACACTTGAAATTTAATTTATACTTGAAATTGAATTTACACTTGAAATTTAATTTACACTTCAATTTTTTATGAATGAAATAAAAATATTTCTTCAGAAATCCAGTTAAAAGAAACGGGAAAGAAATGAATTACGCACGCATTTTCGGAAACAATTTTCTCTTTCGGCGGCGAGACATCTTTTGTGAAATTTTTAATTCCTGACGAACTGAGATCTCGAATAATGTAGTGATCATTGACTGGAGTGGTTTCATCCTTGGTTAAACTCGCCACTAGAAATAAAATTGAGCATTTATTTATAGAGGAAATAGCTTGAGAGATGGCAAAATTGGCTTTGCCAGATTTTAAAACTACGTCGCTCTAAAAATGATCGATTAGTCTTTACTTTTCTATTCATAGCACTTGAATACCTATAATGTGGCGCATACGTAATAAGCAAAGAATACAGGAAAAGGACAGCTTGGGAACTTTTTAATAATCTCATCTCTCACTTTTTCCACTTGCTTCAAATAAGAGAAAAATGCACAAAAGAAACCAAGTCGAGAATAATTTATTGACGCTGTCGTTAGCAAACGAATTTAGAAGCAGTTAATGGAAAGATCCACCTAAAGAATGAAGCTTTGTTCATTTTGAATTTTTAGGTCAGCAGTGAATATTTCCACAAACATTTTTCTCTCTTTCGTTTAGCTTGGAAATGGGTCGCTCATTTTCAGTTTTCTTGCTTGCGTTTTACTTTTTACTTTGCATTTACATTTTTCTTTTCACTTTGTTTTTACAGTTTTCTTTTCACTTTGTGTTTAAATTTTTCTTTTCACTTTGTATTTACAGTTTTCTTTTCACTTTGTGTTTAAATTTTTCTTTTCACTTTGTATTTAGAGTTTTCTTTTCACTTTGTTTAAATTTTTCTTTTTAATTTGTATTCATTTTTTATTCACTTTGCATTTAAGTTTTCCTTTTCCTTTTGTATTTAAAAATTTTTTTTCATGAGCATTTTTTGTATTACATTTTGTATTGTATTTGTATTCTATTTTTTGCATATATATAATTTGTGCTATTTTTAGGAATTGATTTTTTTAAGCGTTTTTTTTAAATCTATAAGGGAATTTGGAAGAGAAAAAAAACCTACAACTAATTGGTGTACTGGGCAGTTCGCTTTCTGTAAGGCTATTTGTCATTAGATCTAGTTGAGCAGAAATATCCAGTATTTCGTCCATATTTTTTGTAGAGACTTCCTCGACGTCCTCGGGAATATCTTCGTTGTCAAAATCATCGAGAGGAGCAATATCACTGTTATTATTCACCGACATCAAGCTAGCCATACTCTGCATATCCTCGTCCCTGATTAAATTCAATTCAAATTTTTAAACATTCAGGATTCAGAAACGTAGAATTTCGACGAATAAATAAAAAAAATAGCAATCAGAAACAATAGAAATAAATTTACAAGTGGCATTTAGAAATATAATGATTAAAGAGTAGAATAAAAGACAAAGAATAAAAAACGAAATTGAATGAAAAAAGAAGTTGATGGATAAAAAAAGAAGTCAACGAATAAAAAAAGAAATTGAAGAATAAAAAACGAAGTTAACGAATAAAGAAATAAATTGAAGAATAAAAGAAGTCAACGAATAGAAAAGAAAGTCAAAGAATAAAAAAGGTAGCACGAAAAACGAAATAAACGAATAAAAAATAAATTGAATGAAAAACGAATTTAAAAAAAATAATAAAAAATAAAAATAATAAAAAATAAAAATAATAAAAAATAAAAATAATAAAAAATAAAAATAATAAAAAACAAAGTTGAATGGAAGTAAAGAAGTCAACGAGTGAAAAAAGTAGAATAAAAAATCGAATGTAGGGATAATTGCGACAGCAAATTTAATTAGCAAATTAGTTTAAACAGAAAATGAAAAAAACAGTCTTACGTGGCCTTGCCCTCTCTCAAGAATACACACGATAGTGTACATTCTAAAGAAGCGCTGACAATTTTTTTCGAGGTAGGTTTCAAATCAAATTTGAGTTGTTGTTGACTAGATTCAAGAGACGCGTATTTTTTCATGTTTATATTAGCTGCAGCCACGTGACGACGTTTCCCAGTGTGAGATACCTGAACACAATGAGTTAATTATTAGAATAAAAGAGTAATTGTACTCACAAGTATTTATAATGAGACGCTAATGAAGTGATCCATTTCTCGAAAAACGGTTAATGTGAATCGATTTTAAAAATCTATTCTTGCATGTAAAATTTACATTTAATTTTTGTGTAATCAGAATCTAATGCAGATAGTTTTACACAAACTATGAATTTAAAAAGAACAAATTTTAAGAATTTATATTATTTTTATTTATTTTATTTTTATTTATTATTTTTTATTTTTATTATATATATTTTTATTTATTTGAAAATTATCTGTGTTCAATTTAGGATTTACGTTAAACTTTGATAAACTTTGATAATATAAATATAATATAATATAATATAAACTTTGATATTTGAGTAATTTGTGTTTAATGTTTGATTAATTTGATTAATATTTGAATAATTTGTGTTTAATCTTTTATTAATTTGCGATTAATTCATGATTAATCCTTGGATATTTTACAATTAATCCTTGATTAATTTACGATTCATATTTAAATAATTTTCATTTAATTATTGATTAATTTATGTTTAATAATTGAACAATTTAATCTTTTATTAAATTGTGATTAATATTTGAATAATTCGCGTTTAATCGCTGATTAATTTACATTTATTATTTGAATAATTTTCATTTAATTTTTGATTAATTTGCGTTTAATAATTGAATAATTTGTGTTTAATCTTTGATTAATTTGCGATTGATTCATGATTAATTTACGATTAATATTTGAATAATTTGTGTTTAATCTTTTATTAATTTGCGATTAATTCATGATTAATTTACGATTAATATTTGAATAATTTACGATTAATATTTGAATAATTTACGATTAATATTTGAATAATTTACTTTCAATATTTGAATAATTTGCGTTTAATCGTTGAGTAATTTACGTTTAATCCGTGATTAATTTGCGTCTAATGTTTGTTTATTTTACGTTTATTTTTAGTTCAGTTTGCGTTGAGTTTTAGTTGAATTTAAATTAATTTGAAATTACATCTTCTATGACGAA
>WNHD01012365.1:0-10579 GCA_011057455.1 Ganaspis sp. Gsp50 | reverse complement strand
ATAATTTTTCACATTTAAAATTCAATTTTTTGTAATAACTCTTAAATTGTATTTTTCTAATGGTAATTTCTGTATGCAAAATTTTCTATATTAAAAAACCAATAGATTTACCTGTGTAGAATATATATATTTTTTAACTGTCGTTTTTAAGTTAAAATAATTTAGTTAACATAAATTAAATATATATTTTATTAGAAATTTACTTAAAAACTTGAAATTCTGTTCTCTATGAGTAAGCAAAATCTTCATGAAATGAAGATAATTTACCACTAGTTTATCATTAATATTGCGTTTGAAGAAAAAAAATATTTTTTTTTAATTTATCCAGTTTTCTCATTTATCATGCGTTTAATTAAAAAAATGAATGGAAAAAACGTTTTCAATCTACTAAGGTAGATTGAAAACCTTTTTTTTTATTCAATTTCTTTGAATTAATTCATTTTTATCATTAATATGGCGTTTGAAAAAAAAAATAATTTTTTTAAATTTATCCATTTTTCTCATTTATCATGCGTTTGAATAAAAAAATGAATTTTTTTTTATTCACTTTCTTTGAATTAATTCATTTTTATAATTAATAATGCGTTTAATGAAACTTTTTTTTAATAATTTCTTTGAATTAATGCATTTTTATCATTAATATTGCGATTGAAAAAACGAAGTAATTTTGTTCAATTTATACATTTCTGCTTTATGATGCGATTCTCTATAAGGGAGCAAAATGTTCATGAGATAAACATAATTTTTTACTTGTTTAAATTGAATTTGTATATTTTATGTGCATATAAAAATTAAAATGTATATGGAAAATTTGAATTACCTTTGTTTTTAATCATAATTAAGAATTAAGGAAATTTTTAATTTTAATTATTTCACAATAAATGATTATATCAAATATAAGTATATGTATGCCAGACAAATTCCAGTCAGTACTTGACTAAATCTAGATTAGACACATCGCAGAATCTCAACTAATTACGGATAGCGCAGAATTAAATCTGGATAAGAGAATTCCTTTGAACCAGGCTGATGCCCGACAATACCAGACTAAAATTCGAGCCAAAAACTTACCTTCGTTCGGACTTGACACGTAACCTATGTAATATTTTTTATGTAACAGAAGCGTGTTTTCCTCGGTTTCTCGGCCCGTTTTCGAGACGCAAAGCTTGCCTTTACTTCGAGCAGCAAAAATCGTATGCACCTCGGAGGTAAGCGGTTCTCGTCCTCGCTTGTTTACAGTACTCAGCTACGCCTCGTACCGCAAACATCAAGCTCGGCCGAGAATCACCCGCTTTACCTCCTCGGTGCATAATGTACTATTATGAGCTTCTAATGTGTAAATCATGAACTTAATTACTAAAGAGAAGATAAAATCGATATGTTTGTAAACACAAAATTTCAAAGCTGAGAAAGAAGAATTAATAATCTATGAACAGGAAAGTTCATTGCACCAGGAAAGGAGATCCTTCTTTTTCTAGAATTGTCTGAAAACAGTCTTTTGTCCTCATCGAAACCCGAAATCGAAGGGGTAAATTTAGTATTAATAACACGAATTTTTACAGAAAGGACAGTCCTCTGAAGTGATTGATACTCTTCACTTTCAGCTTTTGTGTAAAAGGGGTTGCCTATCATTTAATTTCTAATTTAATATAGAGTTCGTTGCGATACTTGGCGGGATTTTACTGATGATTTCGACTTGCGCCGTAATCAATATGAATCTCTTAATTGAAATGAGCCTGTCGATTTTCTCGGCGTCATGTCACGGTAAGACTTGTATGTGGGAAAAATAGGGAGAGAGATTTAATTGCGGGAAACTGTCGCCGATTATAGAACTGTGTTGGGGAATGCCTCACAATTCTCTTGAATTTTGATTGGACTGCAGGATCCACGCCATATCTCTGAGAGCTGGCCGTGGACGCAAGGAGGTATTTTTGCATTGTTTTTTTTGTTCTAAATATTCATAATTTATTAGGTGTATAACTTTGCTCCCGCCGTTTTTTTTCAAAATTTGAAGATTTATTGTAAAAAATTGTTTACCTAGTTATTATTCAAAGTATTGTCCATCATTTTGCACCACTTATTCCCATCTTTCAGACAGCAAACAAATCCCTCGTCGAAAAAACTCTTCGTCTTTTGAGGCGATCCAGGAATCGATCCAATTCTTCACTTCTTCAAATGAACGATAGTGCTGGTCACCTAAATCGTGCGCCATTGATCGGAACAAGTGGTAGTCAGAGGGGGCAACATCGAGGGAATACGGCAAGTGAGGTAGTATTTCCCATTTTAGAGTTACCAAGTATGTCTTCACCACTTTTGCAACATGTGGTCGAGCATTATCATGTTGCAAAATCACTTTATCATGACCCTCCGCAAATTGTAACCGTTTTTCTTTCAATATCCGACTTAAACGCATAAATTGCGTTCGATACCGTTCGCCGGTAATTGTCTCACTTGGTTTTATAAGCTCATAGTACACTACACCAAGCTGGTCCTACCAAATGCAGAGCATTACCTTGGATCCAAGAATATTCGGCTTCGCCGTCGACGTGGAAGCATGGCCTGGATGTCCCCATGATTTCCTGCGCTTAGGGTTATCGTACGTAGTGCACCCATTTTTCGTCCCCAGTTACAATGCGATGCAGAAATCTTTTCCACCTTTGCTTTTCAAGAAGTTGTTCACAAGCAAACAAACGACGTTTAACGTCTCTTGGCTTCAACTCATAAGGCACCCAATTTCCTAGCTTCTGCACCATTCCCATTGCTTTAAGGCGTTTCAAAATTGCTTGTTGTGTCACTCCCAACGATTTTGCTTACTCTTCTTGAGTTTGACACGAGTCTTCAGCAAGTTGTTCCTCCAACTCTGCATTTTCGAAAATTTTCTCTCTTCCACCGCTATGTCGGAACTCAATATCGAAATCACCCTTTTTGAAACATTGGATCCACTCACGACACGTTCTTTCACTAATAGTGCCCTCTCCATATGTATTTGAGAGCAATCGGTAAGCCTCAGCAGCAGATTTTTTTGAATGGAAAGCGAAAATCAACACCTCCCGCAAATGACAAAAATTTTGCTCGAAAACTGACATTATTAAACCAAAATAATTTAATAATTTATATTTGAATTGAATAATATATCTATAAGATTATCTTCGCACATGCCCAAGTGTATTATTTGATGTCTATAATCTACTTATATTCATCGCAATTGAACACTAAATCCATTTATGGGAGAACGGCGAAAGCAAAGTTGTACACCTAATAATTTCATTTTTTAATTAATTTGTTTCAGTACGTCGTGTAATTATAGTGTAGCGAAATGTAGATCTTTGAACAAGTGTAGAATTGAGATTTAACGTTTGCAATTTTTCCGTAACCTACATGCGAAAATATCATTAAAATCAAGCGTCTTAAATTGTAAATCTGAAGTCAAGAGAATTGCCCCTTATTATATGTACTGTTGACCCTGTTTGAATGTTAATACAAGCTAATTTCAATTTTGACTTTTGTGTGATTATTTAATTCGTCTTGTTTATGGTAATTAATTTTTCATTCCAACTATTCTTAAATTCTTAACAAACAAAATCTCGTTTCATGATTTATTAATACTTGCTCGATTATTTCACTCTTTATTCTGATTTTTTTATATTTCTACACTATTTAATTGTTAAATTTCAATTTGAATATTTATTTGACGTAAATTAACAAATTTGGTTACACCTTCTTGATACTTTAAACCGCTGCTGTATCAGTCCGGTACGTTCTACCAGAGATGCCGAATCGCTGCCAGTTCTTCACGAGACTTTGAAACTCTATCAGGAGTTAACTCCTTAACTTAGAATCTGAACAAAACTCAAGTGTACTAAACAATATTTAACTCTTCAAATTTTCCCAGAATTTGTTGATGTCAAACTTATTTCAATCACGTTTGAAAATTCTGAAACTCGGTATTTAAACCCAGATGACATTTTAATATTGTTTGAAAAATTGAAAACTGTGAAAAAATTTTGGACATCAACTGCCCTGGGGGCGAACCCAGGACCTTTCAATTGCCGATTGAATGCTCTGAACACAGCTACGCAGGGTCCGACCATCCTTCTTTCACAGTTCTTTTCACCTAATTCGATAACATTTTCAAACGTGTCGATCACGTAGAAATCTAGGTCGCTATTTAAGTGAATATTTCATACGATGGATTGAAATAAGTTTGATGTTAAAAAATTCTGGGAAAATTTGAAAAGTTAAAATTCAACCGGCAATTGAAAGGTCCTAGGTTCGCCCCCAGCGCAGTTGATGTTCAAATTTTTTCAAAGTCTTTAATTTTTCAAACAATATTTAACTCTTTCTTACGACTTCATCATAAGAATTAGTTGATAAGTTAACTCATCTTTCCAGTTCCAGCATTTTTTCAGTTATAATAGATACAACTGGAATAACCCTCTCAACTACAAATTCGGTTGATATGGCGAGTTTAAGTTGAAAATCAACCTGTTGTTTATTCTGAACCACTTCGAGACCGCAACACTCACAATATTTGGTGAACATCAATACAACCTGCTTCGAAGGGCCATCTGACACCCAGGGGCCCATAAATTTCCATCTAGGGTCAATAATCTGCTAAGGAACTCCGAGAGAAATACAGCTTAATACACGTCTTTAACAAGTAAATCGAAATAAGTAATCTAGAAATTATTAAAACTCATTAACTTCTCCTCTTAACTCTTTCTGAACTAATTAATCTTTTTGTTCCAGCGGACTTGACCCTTCCACATGAAAAAGGGTTCAGATCTGCTTAATGGATTTTTCTTCTCTAAAATCAATGTATTTTGAATAAAATAAATGCATTTAATATTCAGTGTACTTTCTAGCCTATTCCCTTAGTTCAAAGCCTTTTGCTTTGCAAATAAAACAGGTTTTATCCCGATTTAAGTGCTCTTCTTTAATTAAAATGATTTTAAATTAAATTAAGGAAAGTTTTCTGACTAGTCAAATATATAATTTATGATTGTTAATTCGTATATAATTGCAATTTTTAATAATGTCGATTTTCCGGTAAATATAACCATTAAAAAATAAAAATATTGTTCATTTGCTACGTTCGACATGATAAATAACAAAAATCGTTCGGTATTTCAGTTAGTATTCAAGTCGCCACTGCACAAATTTACATCTAATTCACGAGTTGTTTGACCCTCGATGTAATAAGTAGAAATCACTTACAATAAGTTTACATCTATTTAAAATATGAAGTAATTTGTTAGTAGATTAGAAGTGATTTCAAATCATGTATTATTTTTATTCAATATCTTTTAGACATTTATTTTGTGATAGATCTAAAATCATTTTAATTGACAATGCATGTTTATTACAAATTGAAAATGGAACGGTAAACTACGACGAAAATGACTTACAATTACCAGAAGATTGTATAGTTCCTCCAGGTACAGATATTATAGTAGATATCTATGGAAACGTAATTAGAAACATTTGAGAAGTTGACTAAACTGGCAATATTATGAACTATAAATGTCAAAAGAAAACCATATTGAGTGACTAATTGTTAAAGTATCAGACTTTTCAACAGAAGAATTTATACAATGACTCAATAATATCAAAAAGGGCGTTATCCGCCTAACGCCGTTATTGCACTCAATGATTCAATTAATCCTTTTAAGGTAGCTTTTAACAAAAAATTGTGGTCTAAATGACATCTTGTAACGATTAGGTATTTTGGCCTAAAATCCTCGAATCGAACATTTAAAATAACTTCTCTTTTACATATTTACAATTAAAATTATATAATTTGGATGGAATAACAAAATTATTTGAAGTTTCTTTTTTTTGTGACAAAATATAATATTTAAAATAAGTTTGTAGGCCAATTTTTCCATATTTAATTATTTTACTAATAAAACAATTTGTCAAAAACGACGTTTCGGAAGCTTCCGCTACCCTTATCAAGTTTTACATAATTAACTAGAATAAAGAAAAAATTGTGCTTTATTATTATACAAGAATTAAAATTAGAAAAGAATATCATTTTTAATTATATTTATCAACAAAAATGTAGAAAAAGCTAGACTTACATTGAAACTGTTAATTTTTGAAAATTCTCTAAAATTAAAATTTTGTTTATTTGATTTAATTTATGTTTAATTTTAATTTTATTTTAAAGAAAATGAAAAAGAAATAAATTTATGTTTAATTTTATTAATTATATAAAAAAACAATAAAAATACATGATGACGGATTTTATCCATCATCATGCTATGATGTTTTTAATTGCACTGATATTTTAAGTGTGATTAATATTGTAATGATTTTTTTGTATAATTAATATGAATGTTAATATCAGAAATTTCAACATTTCTAATTTTATTTCTGTATACATTTAAACTGAATTGTATTTTTTGAAAACTTTTATTTAAGAAGAATTTAATGTTATTGTTAGTGTTATGAATAATATGATTTGGTAATAAAGCGTTTGATTTTAATCTTAGCAAAAATTTTCTTTGAAATTACATTTTTCTTTTTTTTTACATTTTTCTTTAAAATTACATTTTAAGTGTTAATATAGTTATATAATGTTGATTAGAAGTAATTATATGACTTATGTCGTGTAAAGGATTTTCGAAAGGCATTGTTAGTATGCAAAACATTATTGTTATTTGAAACACACAAGCAGAGCTTTCTGGCATTTCAATTTCGAAAATTAATAGTCGCACACTTGATTTCATCATGCATGTGGCAAAACTGAAGTGTATCCGAAAGTGCAGAAGATTGTCAATCTACTCTTGATTACAGTATCATGCAACCTATTCATTCCATTCACAGAACATCGTTGGAAACTTCCCATCACCTGTCCAAATTTTTAACGCGAAATTGCCAATGTGACCTATTTTTTATCACTCACTGATTGAACTTCGATAATTTCTCTTTAAAGCCAGGATATTGCTTCGAACTTTCAAACGTAATTGGGTTCACGATTTCTCGATTCTCAGTTTTTCTTTCCACAGCCTCTTGAATCTGCAAACAAATTTCTAACAATTTACCAAAAAAACTTTGAAAGTTTGTTCACTTTAGCCAAAAAGAATTCAAAAGTTAATCAAGTTAACAGTATCTACTTGTTAAATTCGAATATCTCTCTCTTCATGAAAAGAAAAGTTTTAAAATGCAAATTAATTTAAAGCCTGAACGAATAGATTGCCCTTAAAGTGCCTGTATAAAGAAATTTCTATCACCCCAATTGGTCCACATGGAAAGAATACATTTTCAATCTCTCTTCATATTTTTTGTTGTGTATGCAATCCCATTCGTCTCCAATTCTGCACACCATTAAAACAGTTCCGCCCTAATACATCCCAGTGCATCATAGCCTAAAGCTTTTCGAGAATTCAATCAAAACCAATATGTTGTCCTACTGACAGTGACCATTGTATCGACAAAACACTACTGATTTCAGAGTTTCGAGGGTTTTAATCAACTTCTGATATTAAAAAATGAAAAAGTTGGAAAAATCTCGTCTCCCTTTATGTTGGGCTCTAGTAGTTTTCAATCGATAAAGCATGGGGAAATAAATTTAACATTTATGTGATTGAAGGAAAGGAATCTAATCTTGATGCACGACTGTCTGTAAATAATGGATGTACTTTTCTAGTTCTCGTACACGGAACATGTTGTTATTATCGGACTTGAGTGTACATACATTGACTATGTTGCGTACTACAAGCAACCCACGTGACCCCTCTTCAAGGAAGTGTATACAAATCGACAAGTGCAATAACTCAATAGGGTTAACAACCCCACTTTCATTCTCTCCATGACCTTTATTTCCATTGTGTACTAAACAAGAATTAATAAACTACCCTGACTTTGTCAAATGATTTTTATTTATCGAGAAACATGTAAATTTATGGTAATTGCTGCTAATCTAGAGGTAAATTAATATTAAGAGTTTAATCCAATGATTAATAAGTACAGTTTTATAAAAAATTTAAGAAGATCTATATCTTTAGTATGTACTGTGAGGTGGTAAAATAACCATGCACAATTTTTCGACTTTCAGTTATTTAAAATCTATTACGAAATTTTGAGAAACATTAAAATTTAAATATAAACACCGGGCTGGAAGTAACACTTCGGGATGCTGTGAATCCGAATGAAAACTTTCGAGTTTTTATTCAAAACTAATTTTATTTAATTCCAGTTTATAATTTCATATTGATTCTGAATTTGATTTTTCAATTTCAATTTTGAATTGTTGTTTTTACTTTAAGGTTATAAGTATGTAACCCAGAACTTGTATAAACTTCATTATTTAATTATATTTTACTACTGCCAACTTGTCAAACCGGTAGACTTAAAATTTTTAAAATTTCACAACTGCTAATAAAGTCATGTAGCTTATCTCTTATCGATCCAATTTGTAATCTCTTTAATTTGACTTTTTCGACGGTTGATTTTCCAGCATTTTGGAAAAGGGGTATAATTGTACCTGTTTACAAGCCTAACAGTAGTAATAATGTCAAAAATTACCGTTCTATAACCTTGATAAAGGCGAACAAAGATGTTCTTTCGTTAAAACTTTGGCCATCTCCTTTTTGGCTAGTTTACAGGTTTGTTTGGAAATATGACGCATTGGAATTTGACGCGGAAGATGCATAAAGGAGAGCTAAAGGAAAGTTTCGAGAATGTTCTAGAATTCTGACTAATGCATAAATTTAACTTTTAAACAAATGAATGAAAAGAACTATATTCAAATTGTAATCTCTTCTTTTACCAAAATTTCATTAAGCGGAAGTTTAAATGTTCCATGATCCGCTGACTTTTAAAACATTGCATTCTTTATTCGTTCGCTCCCTAATAGAATTTGACTCTATCATGTGATCATCTTATTACTTTGTTCAGATTTTACGATTGGAAGGTGAATCGATTCTTGAGCGAAGAAATTACATCTTGATTTTGGTTTCTTTCTGCTCATGATTACTATGATTTAAGATTGCAGTTGTTGATTCCGAAAATCGAAACGCGATTTTTATTTGCAGACATTCTTTTTTTATTTAAAGTGATAAACAATTCTGTGCGCTGTCTGAATATCAGCCAATATCAGCTATCTGAATATCAGCATGTTCAAAAATTACTTCTAATCAGCAAATCTTAAGATCGAAATTCAGGCAGACGCGACCTAGATTTCAGAACAGACTTACGAATCCAAAACAAATTTAATTATAAATCATTTAAAAATCATCGTAAATGAACTTAACGGACATTAAATAATTTATAATATAACATGTAATTTCAATGAATCCTGATTTTAATTTTAACTTATAATAGCAGATTAATCAGTCAGCTTAGTAGGTTTTTCAAACTAGAATGAATTCAAAGCTGTTTAATTTCTCAAAAGCTGAACCTCGCTTTCTGTAATTATGAAACGCGTGTCGAATGAGTAACTCTTATAATCCATATATCGGAAAACCAGATATTAATGGCTCACAATATCCGTACCTAGGCATTACGTTTGCATGCTGATGAGTAACGTTCATTATTGGAGCATTAGCTAGGATAACGTGTACGCAAGGACGCGAACTAATCCCGGTTTGATAAGTACAATCCAGCTTATCGGGAACTGCCCAGCTGGTATTTACGAACTATTTTCTTTATAACTAAGCTATGATATTAGTTTATCGCATCTTACATTATACTATTTGTACAAATGTTTTTTAAAATTTAAATTACATTATTAATTTTTTGAAAATCTGAGGTGTTTTGGTGCGGTAAATGTGACCTTTACGTTTCTCAACAAAAGATGGAAACTCGTCAAAATTCAATGAAATACAAAATAAAGATATAAAATCATACAAATAGATTTATCAAAGTCACCAATAAGACTGCAGCCTGTACTATAACAATCCACATAATAGTATATTATGCACCAAGGTGCTGTGAGACTTTTTAAATTTGTAGTTCACTATAAAATTCCAGAATAAACAATTAATTACATTCTTCTACAAATTTTATTCTCGAGAAATCGCGGGCGCCAGTTAAACAAATTATTTTTTTAAAATGCTCCGAAGTGAATGTAATTATTTCAAAGGCCTGTACTTATCATAATAAAAACAAGAAGACTCAACATAAAGCAATCGTAAACTCAAGATCTCAATTTTACAAAAGGATTTCGATTTCCGAGCACATTTTCCGGAAAATCGGCATTATTCAAAATTTAAATCATCTACAAATTAACAATTATAAATCATATAGCAGTCTAGCCAGAAAAAAATCTCTTATTTATTTTTAACCATTCAATTGAGGCAGTGTATTTTAATCAGGACAGAATTAAACCCAAAACACATCCCGGGATTCTAACCTCAAATCAAAATTTATTAAGTTAAAACACTACTCACAAAGGAAAACAAAGAGAGAAAGCAGTACAGAAAGGCCACTAATTGTAAGACAAGAAAGATGAAACTATCCTCCTCTTCTTTAGCCCTTTGAGTCACACAATTAAACTGACAGACTAGCCATTATAAACTGTAATGTAAAGATCACAGTTGGGGGCATAAAATAAGAATTTTCGATCAGATTA
>WNHD01012355.1:0-10803 GCA_011057455.1 Ganaspis sp. Gsp50 | reverse complement strand
AAAATTTATGAAAAATATGTCAATGTTACTTTTTTAAATTTTAAATTTTTTCTCTATGAGGAAGCAAAATGTTCATGAAATGAACATAATTTTCCACTAGTTTTATTTATTCAGGAAAGTGTAGTGGTAGGAATGGGACCTAAAATTCGTGTTTTTTTTTTAATTTAATTCTTTTCTTTTTAAATTCTGAAAAATTAATAGAGTGTGTACTTGAGACTGTGGCTGCGGTTGCATTTGTAGTTGCGGTTGTATTTGCGGCTGCGGTTGCGAACGTGGCAGTAACTGCATCTGTGGCTGCAGCTGCATTTGTAGCTTTGGTTGTGGTTGCATCATAGATGCGATGGCTGCAATTGCATCTGTGGCTGCAGTTGCATAATCTGTGGCTTTGGTTGTGGTTGCATCTGCAGCTGAAGTTCCGATCGATGTAGATCAGCCTATAATGTATTGAGAAATAAGTTCAAGACCGAGATATAACCTCAAACTAAACAGCGGTTTAAAATAAAGAATAGGGAAATAATTTTAACAAATTTAGAAAAATCCTGTCGTGCAATTCTGAGACAAAATTTGTTTGGGACCTAATTTATTGAAAAATAATAAATTTTTAACATTTTGTGTTTTTTCTGTAATTTGTAATTGTGTATTAAGTTTAAAGAAAAAACACAGTGTTAAATAATTATTATTTGACAATCAATGTTGGTTCGTATCAAGTTTCTCTAAAAGAAATTGTACATACTGTTTTTAATTTTTAAGTAAACATTTTCAATAATTTTTCCAAGCAATATATATTTATTTGTGTTTTTCTAGTCAAAGGGCATAAAGGATTCTTTAAAAAAAATAATGAATAATGACTCATTTTTTAAAAAATAATTCTCTACAACTTCACTTTAAATTTTTAATTAAATGCAGCATTTATTAATTATGTTAATTGTTTAACAAGTGACATATATCAATTTTATAAACAGTTAACCATATGTAATGGACTGCGTATTTGATGAAAAATCCAAAAGTTGTTTAGTTGTTTATTTAAGAATTATTTTATGAAGAAAATAACCCATTATTTATTACAATAGAATCATTTTTAAAACATTTTAGATATGCGATAGGAAAAGTGATTTTTGAAAAATTAAATTCTTACTAAAATATTAATTTAACAACAAATTTCTGTAAAATAAATTATATACATTTTTCTGAATATTGTATAAATGAATACTTCAAAATTGTATAAATTACATTTCTTTATAAAATTAGTTCCATTTATTTGATGGTAAATAGTATTTCTTGGTATGAGGTTATGTCAAAGCTGATAAAAAAGTAAAAATTTGACTTACTCAGATCTAGAGAGGGTATCCAAAAGTTTCAGTATAAAAGAAAGAATAGATTGAAAGTAAAATGCAAAAGCAGAAAAGCAGAAATTTAAATTTTCTGAGAAAACTAAGGAGACATAATTAATAAAAAAGATATTCTTATTTTTAGGAAAATAGAAGATAACTAAAAAACAGAATGACTGGAGAAAACAAAAAAAACAGCAAAATTAAAAAAAAGAACATAAAAAAACATCAAATAAGTATTAAAATTCTTCATAATATATTTTAATAATACAATAAGCATATCGAATTGACCAAATAAAATTACAAACTAAAATAGTAAATGATTCAATTTCTTCAGGTGGTTTTCACAATGCAACATTAGCGGGTAAACGGGTCTATTTTGTATGTATAACGTGCCCGTGTCTGTGCGCGTTCGCCTGTTAGGACGTCTTCACAATGCAGCAGAAAACGGGCAAACGCGCACGGACATGGGCACGTTATCATGCAACATAAACGGGTGAACGTGTACGGACACGGGTCTATTTTGCATGGATAACGTACCCGTGTCCGTGCGCGTTTACCCGTTTTCTACTGCATTTTGAAAACAGTCTAATGTTGCATTGTGAAGACGGCCTCAAGGAGAATCTAGAATAGACTTCTCGACGTCAAAGTCGACATGTTCAGACTGTCCCTGTCTCTCCTATACATTTCTTATACGAGAGATAAGGACAGTAAAAACGTGAACGTGTTGACATTGAAAGTTTTATTCTGGATTCTCCTACAGGCCGTCTTTACAATGCAACATAAACGGGTGAATGTGTATGAAATCGGGCACATTTTTCATGAAAAATAAACCATTCTCCGTACATGTTCACCCGCTTATGTTGCATTCTGAGGAACACTTCACAAGGCAATATAATACATTTAAACGCGCACAGGAATGTGTTTGAAAATTAAAAATATCTTTCAATTATTTAAAAAATTAATTACAATTATTTAAACGTCTCGCACCTGGCCTTCATCTCCTCTGCTGTCTACTTTTCCTGTTTTTTCTCCCTTTCCTCCTTTCACATTTTTTCCTTTCTTGCCGGACATTTTTAGGTTAATTCCACCTCAGTGACTGTAAGAAATACACTTTAAAAATAATGGTAAACAGTATGATACATTGCAGAAATCAGTCAGTTTATGAATAATATTTCTATTACTACAAGCTGACTAATTTCTTCTATATTGTACTTTTTATAATAGTCTTTAACGTACCATTTAACATGACTGCCAAGACGAAACTAAACAGAGCAGGACGCAAAAATGACGCGGTTGCAAGCGGTAACCGGAACCACAGTTTTCAGGAAGTGTCGTAATTGTTGACGTCTGTCTTACAGCCAATCATAATTAAGAGCACTGTTTCCCGCGGTACGGGCAGAATTAATCGCTTGCCTAAACTTTCCAATTTCTAGTGGTGCAAGCTATACTTTATATGAGTGGAATTTAAAAAAAAGAAGTTTGGGGGGAGAATAGAAAAAGGCAATGCCTTTTTAGAAATCGTATATCTTGAATCAATAATTTCCAGTGCCGAATTTAGCAGTCTTCTCGGCCTAGGTCTTAAATGGGCGAAAATTTTCTTTCACTATTGAAAAACTTTACTTTAAAAATATTTAGAATTCTTATTAAAAGGAAAGATCATGATTAGCACGTTCAAATATTAAAGTACACTTGGATAGTCACTTACTTGTTTAGTAATTGAAAAAAATAGATATACGAAACAAAATTAAAATAGATTTCAAACATTTCAACCAAACAGGTGAATTTTAAGTCTCAGACCTGTTCCGCTGCCCCTGAAAAGAAATTATTCCCTTTTAATAAGTGTGGTGTCAACAACTGGTACCGCAGTGACATACCATTGCATACATAAACGTGCAACGTGCTGTATCCGTGCGTCTACGAGTGCGTGCCACGAATGGTCACGACTTCTTACGAATTTTTACGACGCTTCACGAATTCGAAGAATTAGTGTTTGCTTGGTGATTCACAATTGAGCGCAGTTAGCGCGAGGACGTGTTTCTCTCACGTTCATCTTAGTGATATTTCTTTGGCGGGTTATTTTATTTCGCCTCATACAGTTTCAATGGTGATTTTTATGTGAATGAATAGTGCATATTGTATTTACTGATCAGTACTTGCTTTGAAAATTTTTGCTATATGTTTGTGCTCGGATTCTTTGTGCTTAATAATGATACATATTGCAAATTGTGCTTTTACTTATTACACCTGATACTTGCTATATTCTGCTGAAAACGGTCTATTTAAGAATGGATCTTATACTTGCAATCATCATCTGGAATAGGATGCGGCATTAAAATCTGCACAGAATCACTTCTTTGTCTTTACTGCACTGGAATTATTTAATTGAACGCATTTTTGAAGAAGCTAATGGTTTGGCTTGCTCTTGCTCTTGCTAAAGGTCGCACAAACAAAGGACTTGTTTTGATAGATCGACTAAGCATTCCTATTAGCCTCATCTCTTATTCCTATAGTAATCACTTCATTTCTACTATCTGTTTACTTCTATAGAATTGCGTTTAATAAGGTATGCTTAAAATGTCTTTATATTTGAAAATGAAATTTAATTCAAACATCGCAGTGAATCATGCCTGAAACTTTAATTGGAGTTCAGTTTGGGCATGTAATTGTCAAAGATCATGATTATCTGCCAAACTGATTCAACTTTATCAAACCTTAATTACAATTGGCTTAATTACACTGGCACTGAATTTCGGTTTGCTTTAATTGCTTTTGCTTATATGCACGTGCCTTGCGAAGCTTCATGGTTGTATTGATAATTATTGGAATTACTGTAAATCAGGTGTGTATTTTTTTTTGGTTAAACAAGGCGCTAATTAATTCTTTTCTTTCGTCCTGACTGAGATGTAGTCTTAAGAATTTGATTTTGAGGGATCGAAATTTAATTGAACCTGAATTTGAATTTTTGTGTTTCACGGGCTATCTGATAGATCTCAACTTATTTCTTTACTTTTAACACTTTTTTCCCTCATTTAGCTGTGCTTTATTCTGGCTAATTTTTCCTCCTATTCTACCTATTTTCTTTTTTATTTTTTTGCTATTCTATCCCTATCATTCTTTCTGCTTTTTCAGTTTCTTGTTTTTTATCATTTTTATTTTTTTTCTCCTGCTGTTCCATTGTTATCCCAAGATTTCGCTTCTTGTCTTTGTAAATATACGCATTGCTGCTTCTTTCTTCTTGCCACAATACGAATCTGAGGATTTTATCTTTTTTAGAGTTTGCTTCGAAGTTTGTCCACATGGACTCGTCCTTGGAAAGTGTTGCTTCTGCTGTTTCAATGAGGATGAGGGGCACAGGATTCTCGCGCATCGAAACCGAAAAACACCCAGGGATCTCTCTGGATAGAAGAAACAGCTACCCTGGCGACGATTACCAACATCAACCTTTACAGGAAAACAAGCCTCATTCCCCCCCCCCCTAGACTGTCGGGAGTGACGCAAATGGGACCGCGAGAGCCCTTCCATGTCAAACTCATCGCCATCCAACTCTAACACCTCCTCTAGGAGGAAATATAGAAACACCGCTAAATTCGTGGACCATGTTTACCGTCGGAGCACCCTGGTTCCTTCGGACCCCCAAGCTGATTCACGATCTATGACTCCTCCGGTTTCTTCCGGTGCGACTCCAAACCCTGGGCCCTCTTCACAGCGGGGTGCTCCAACTCGCAATATTTCCTGCGATCCGAGACTTGTATGGCGTTCCCCCTCTCTACCAGAAGATACTTATGAGGAAGATGCTGAGGCCCCTTTCCTAATTTTACTTGAGAGCACAGACTCTGTTAGAAGTATCAAATTCATTGATTCCATTAAATTGGGAAGCTGATTCACTCGACCATTGTAGGGGACAGAAAGATTTTTGTTAGTGGAGTGAATCAACTACAAATTTCTTGCGATTTATGACAGGATACGGACCTTTTGTTGAACTCGGAGATACTTTCTCGTAATGAAATCAGAGCATTTATACCGCCCTCTCTATTAAGGAAAAAAGGTTTTGTCAGGGTGAATGCTTCTCACTCTGTCTCTGATCTTATGAGCCATATAGATAAGAATTCCAAGACCAATATAGTGGAAGCTAGGAGTAGAAAGGCAGAAATTCTGAGGCTCTGGACATTATCGACCTTACATTTACTTCCTCAATCCTACCTAGATGTTTGTTTTTCTATAGCGTTTCGCATTTTATAACTCCATCAATCCCCATCCCTAAGAGATGTTTCACTTGTCAAGCATTTAGCCACATGTCCTTGCAATGCAGAGCGACGAGACCCACGTGTGAATATTGTGGCGAAAGACATCCTACAAGTGAATGTTCCAATTCTATTCAATCTCATTTCTGCATTAACTGCTCTGGCGACCGTGCAGCATCGTCTAGGACGTGTCCAGTTTACATCTACCAATTCGAACTTATGAAGGAGAGGTATCTCCATAATGTTTCAAAAGAGGTTGCAACTGCTAGATTGTCGGATAGGAGCATTGAACTGTGACGGAAGTGTCGTCAGTTATTATTCCGATTTTTTATTTTGATTTTATATTTTGGTTTCGCGCCCTCCTGGCCAGTGTATTTTGTACTTAAGCGCAGGATTCCAAGTGGATCCCCGAATATTTACGAGAGGTTACGGAACTTGATTTGGTTATTCGTAGGGGTGCGGGTGGGTACCAAACCTGTAAGTGAAACCGGCGATTTAAAATCGAGAGAAATGATTGTAACGCGACCGGCGTAGCAGTGTAGAATAATATCTCCCGCATTACATTACTCACGATTTTTTGTTGGAAGTGTGAATAAATTGTTCAGTGATAATTTATTTTAATTGATTGTTTAACCTTCCTTTATCCTGCGGGTTATTCACCAGAGAAAAACGAAGGGTTTTTCCCGTGGTAAATGTATTCCAATAATTAAAGAGGAAAATCTCGCATCATCGTCGGTGGCATCACGGCAGGTGCTTCGACGGAGCCTCGTTCTGAGTGGTTTGCGGTTGTTGTGGATTAAATAATTAAGTAAATAGTTCGATGCTAATTAAAGTAAATTTAATTAAAGGCTATGTTATAAATGGCGCCCGACGTGGGGCTCTGTTGAAGCGTTGATGCGAGATTGTTCCTAATAATAATTTATCTGCGTTGAGGAGGAAGAAACAATGTAATTGTGAGAGTCCAGAAATTGTTCTTAAACAATTCCAGAAATTGTTCTCAAACAATTTATAGTGTTAGTGAAAAACGATTTTTCATTTTATCAGCGTCCTTTGCCATGTGCACGGATGTGACGTCAGAGCACTAAGGGGTGCACAAAATGGCGTCGAGCTGGAGTTACAAGCGAATATTTTATTTTTCGTTTGCGTGGGAAGAAAAGATCGCTATTATCAGTAGGAGTGTAAAATAAAAATTTCGTGAAACGAGTGTGTGGAGAAAATAGTCGACGAATCTTTCTTTCTGTTTGAGCCCAGATTAACGATCGTGGGATTGTTGGTTCGCGCGAAGTGTTTGTATCAGGTGAGAGAGATAATTCCGGTACATTGATCGAAGAAAGGAAAGATCGATTAATATTTCACGAAATCAATGTATAATGGGAAATTATTTTGAAGGGGTCGTGTAGATCGCGTTCAATAATAGAATTTTGAGGTTAAAATGACGTTAAGATCAAATTGATAAAATAGGGAAAATTTAATTAATTATCGGCGTCAGGGGCGGAGCTAGTGTGTCCGTCTTTCGTGTTAAGGATCGTAGTGGCTAGAGTTTTAAAATTTATAAGACGAAATAATCAACGAGTTTTGAGAATTGATTGTTTATCAGCGTCCGGGGAAAAAGTTTAGAAATTTTAGAAATTATTTAGGCGATGAGTACAGAAATTTTTGTTAGTGAAGGCGGAAACAGCGTCATAATTAGTTTACTGAAGGGAAGTGACGTGTTGATGCCCAATTTTATTGTTTACCAGTGGTGCTCAATGAGCACAAGATTTCAAGTTAGAAATCGTGATTGAAGTTGATAGTTGTATTTATTTTTGGTAAATACCTTTGCTTTTTTTACATTAATGGACTAATCAATTTTAACAAATTATTTTTTTTATAACAAATTTTTTTTGTGGTTTCCCTTCTGTGAGATCAATACAACTTTTTATTATTTTGACACGAATTGTAAGAATATCTGCGTCATTTAGTGGTGCCTGGACTAATTGAGAACGTTTGTTAGAGTCATGGATGCTTATCAGCGTCATTTTGCGAGATTGCTCGAGCATCGAAATAGTAGAACACTTTGTGTTCTTCAACAGTTTCAACCGCGTCAATGATCACCTCGGGTAATTTCGCGTCGGGAGTAACCTTGGTCACTACTACTACGGCTACAGTTACCCCAACAACAAACCTACAGCTGAGTTGGTCATTGCCATCGACTTGTAGAGTCGCGTCAACCTTGTCGCCTAATATGACAGGAGGAATAAGAAGTGGGTTCAGATCATGCCTTGAACCAGGGTTTACGTCACAATTCGCCCAAAACAGAGAGGTGGAATTTAATTGGATGCGTTCTTAGACTCGGTATAACGATCTTCCGCTAATGAGTAATACGGGCCCGAGTACAAGGACTAGTACGATACCCAGAATAAGGTTAGATTTGCGTCCGGATGAGAGAAGTCGCCAGAGAGGCGAAGAAGCAACTAGAGCACCGGTACCTCCTCCAACTCGAGACGGGAGAAGAGTTTTAATGCCCCCGGAACAGGGAGAGTGGGAACAGGGAGTGAGAGATGAGCCACAACACCTGGCGAATACAACCCGGGTGTCTTCAGGAGCAAAAGAAGACGAGAGACGTCCTCACAACAATACTTAGGCACTCCCAAGGGGAAGTGTACTTGATTATCAGCGTGGTGAGGACCGTGGTTCCCAACAGAGAGTGAGGGAAGAGCCACAACATCGGGGGAATGTAACCCGGATGTCATCAGGATCAAGGATACACGATGGCCGCTCTCAGAGTAATACGGAGGAACTCCGAAGAGAAAATTTACAAGATTTTCACCGCTGTGAAGACCGTGGTCCTCAACAGAGATACAAAAGAGTCGTTTTAGATGGGTTATCAAGTGACTCGGCCTCAGAGTCATCTCATGACTGGAGACGGTCAGGGACCAGAGAGAGAAGAGCCGAGACCTTAGTGGCAGTGCCAAAAGTGGTTAAAATGTTGAAAGATTGGGATATTAAATTCTCGGCGACAAACAGAGAAGATCCGGAAAAATTTCTGGAATTGGTTGATAATTGCAAATACTGCAATAATATCAGCGACAGCGTAATGCTAGAGGCTTTACCCAGTGTACTGAGGATGCGTGCGGGTAGATGGTTCAGTGTATGCGGAGGAGAGATTGACTCTTGGAAGAGATTTAAGAAATATTTTATGAGGGAGTTTTCTTTGTCTATGGAAGAAGAGGATTATGGGACGAACTAAAGGCTCGTATACAAGCGAAAGGAGAGAAAATCTCTGCGTACCTGATGAGTTTACGTCTCATAGCGCAACATTTTAAGTACCCGTTATCAGAGTCCAAATGGTTGAAAATCGCTTATAGAGGGATAACACCAGAATATCGCTATTATTTGTCAGCGTTTGAGATAGAGTCACTGACAGAACTAGAGAAAGCTCTCCGACGGTTTGAACGTACGAAGGAGTTGAATAAAATATACGTCCCTCCACCCACGAAAGACAAGATGAGAGTACCAATAGCAGCACCTAAGGGGGCAAACAGAGGAAATAAATTGGACGCACTTGTCGAGAGTTCTGAGCTGAAATCGGCTGCTGAGAGCATTCAACAGAATACTGAAGAGAGAATACAACCTAAGAAAAATAACAAAAAGAGAAAGTCTACGCCTACTCAGAACCAAAAGAAAGTAGATGCATTGCAAACATCTAAACCTAATCCGGAAATTAAACCCATAACAGCGTCCAGGCCTGATACGCAGTTGCCGAATAAACAAACGGGCACTCAGCAGACGGCTGGTGCTGCATCAACATCGACGTGGACCCCTGCAAGAGCCACCGGCGCTACAAGAGGAGTACCGAGACCATTTTTGGGAACATGTTATATATGTTCGGTGGCGAAACATCGTGCATCGGAATGCCCGCAGAGAATATGCTAAGTGTGTAAGAAAAGGGGCACTTTGCCATACAGTGCCCAGAGAAATCAAAGAATACGGCAGTTGAAATGTGTCAAGTATGTGGAGCCAAAGGAACGGTCTTCATGAGATGTGATAATTGTGCCCCAATTCGAGAAACGTTGGGAAACGCGAAAGGGGGAGGGCAGTGAAGTCATCCTCCCCGTTTAATTATCTAGTAGTGTACTAGATGAGGAAAGTTTTATTAGGCTCATACCTATGCAATACTCAGATATTGAAGAGTAGAGCTCATCCCAATATCAGCCTCAAGAGGTTGAGCCTAACCCTAGAGTTAGGGAAAAAGCGAGAGATGCTGAAAGTGTTAGTGTTAACGCAAACCGAAAAGTTTGAGAGGAGAATCTGAGTCCAGAGAGAAGTGGTAGGTGTTCTACCCAGAGTGCGACCAGGGACCTTCCAACAACTAAAGAATTAAATCAAGAGAGTGAAAATGAGTCTGCTAGGGTCTTCGTGCTTGAGTCTCCTGTGAGTGATGGATCGAACATTCCTGATGGTGCATCAGTACGTCCGTTCCAGGAGGGGAAAGGAACTGCAACGAGTGCAGTTGAACCGACCAAGCAGATCGAGATCGTAGACGGGACACGCACAGAAAATACATATTTTCTGAAGGTCATCATTGCGGATCAGCCTTATATGGCGCTATTTGATCCTGGAGCTATGATCTCCGTCGTTGGTCCCAAATTGATGGAGAAATTTTGGCAGAGATTAGAGTCAGTGGACTCAGCAATTCAGAGCGCCTTGGGAAGTTCAACCAAGACTTTGGGCAAATTAAGATTATGGTTGGCGATTGATGGTAACACTCAAGCATTTGAGTTAAGAGCAGTAGAATCGCTTACGCAGGATATGATCCTTGGGGTGGTTTTTTGCCATATAATGGACATGGATGTTCAATTGGGTAGAGGCCTTTGGAGAGTGAAGGGCCAGGATTGGCATGAATTCGTCGGTCAATCGGATTAGCGTCTGGAGGGTAATATTGCAGCTGAATGTGCTGGAATTTGTGAACTGACCAACAAGCAGAGAGGCCACGTTCAACAGCTGGTAGACGAGTTGGTGTTGCCACAAGGGGAGATACATGACATGACAACTTGTACCGAACATTATATCAGCGTCACGGATCCTACACCAATCAAGCACCGACCAAGAACAATGTCGCCGATGATTTTGGAATGGTTGCCAAAAGAGACTAAAAAACTACTCCAAGAAGGTGTGATCGAAAGAGCGTCAAGCGATTGGAGTTCAGCGCCAGTGGTGGTAAAGAAGAGTGATGGTTCGTTAAGGTTATG
>WNHD01012354.1:0-10053 GCA_011057455.1 Ganaspis sp. Gsp50 | reverse complement strand
GTGCGTAAATTTTTACATTTATAGGTCAGCAAATGCCCGTGCAAAAAGTCTATAAAGTATAATCATGCAAAAATTGCTAAATATTTCTTTCCGTGTACCTACCGAAATTTTTCTTAATTACCGCGATTTTTCTTAATTTATAAATTTTCGCATAATTCGTAATGACAGGGTAAAATAATAGCATTAACAATTAAATTGAAATTTATTCGAAAACGTATATTTATGTATTTAATTTTACATATTTTAAAATTATATATATTTATACTCTATGATGGTATTATTTGGTATATCATGACTTTAGTTTGTCATTTATTGCTGCTTTTTATAAAACATCTAATCAGTAAATTATTTTTTATTCTATATATATTACACTTAAATTGATCATGATTTATTGAAAATTAATTGTTGATTAACTTTCACCGGGATTGGTGAAATATTTTCTAAGAAATTTAAAAGTTAAGCCTATATGTAAATAGACCAATCAACTTTTGCTACCAATATTTCTGACTATCGAGACTCAATTGTCTTTGCGAAAAAGTTTAGCGTTAGTTGCAATATCGACACAGTACATTTTTGCATTAGGATGAAAAGAGCGTATATGGGTCCAAACATTTGTTCGTTGACGAAAGTGATTTTTGCAGTGCGGACACTCAAATCTTTGAGGAATTCCACACTCGTATTTATAATGACGAATCATGTGACTGCGGTGCTTGTAACTTTTGTTACATTGTGGGCAGAAATGTCGGCTTCCCTTTTGCTCATATAGCTGCTTCGGATATAATAATTCTGTAAGACAGAAAACATGTTTCGATTAGTAAAATATTCGAAAAATCAAAATAAATTGTTAGTTTTTCAAACACACTATTCTTTAAAATAAAGTGTACTTACTTTGTAATGAGTTAGTAAATTTTCAAAAAAAGGAAAAATAAATAATAGAAAATAAATTGGCATTTATGCAGCAAATTAATCATTTAAATAACTAATTCTCTTGAATTACAATGGCAAGGCGACTTTTATGTAAATAATTAGTTATCTAAACAGCACATTAAAACATTCGTTCATTATAAATCTTAGATTAATAAAATAACTGATTATCTAAAAGATTAATAATGAAGAGAATAAATCCAGTCATCATTTGCATTTAAAAGTATTGTAAAGTAAACAAAGTAAACACAGCAATGGAAAAATAAAGTTGCGGTTTTAAAAAAACAAAATCGAAACTATAAAAAATAAGCCAAATAATAAAAACGCAAAACAAGAATAAATTGAAAGAATTGTATTTGTTTAAAGATACATCAAACTCAAGTTTACAAAAATTTAATAATTATAACTTAAAAAGAATACATTTTAAACTAAATTTCAGCAAAGAAAAAAGCTTCTTTTTGAGGAAGCAAAATATATAAATATATTTGCAATTTATACAAATATATTTTTTCATTCTACTCAGATTAAACTGGCTGAACAAAAATAGTGATTTTTAATTTTAAAAGAATCGACTCAACGGAGCAGTTTATTGTATCAGTTGATTCAAATTAAATTTTCATTTAATTTTATAATTAAATTTTCATTTTATGACTAAATTCCCATTTAATTTTATAATTAAATTTTCATTTTATGACTAAATTTTAATTTTTGTAAATGCAAACAAATTTTTATCAAACCACTTTAGTTATTTAATTTGAATCAGCTGTACTGATTCAAAAATTAAATGTTTAACATATTTCATTCTTAAGGTCAAAAGAATGTTTAAAAAAACGCTAATAAACAATTTTAATTTTATCCAGTGTCAAACTCATGTATGATAATTTAAAGAAAAATAAATTGTAATTAATTTCCACGTTTTAGTCATAACTGTGAAAGATCGACGTAACAGACAGGTTCATTAGGATGTTTTCTGCGAATGTGACGGTAAATGTGATCCTTTCTTTTATTCAAGAATCCACAATGGGGGCAAGCAAACTTCAATTCAGTATTATTATCTCGGCTGGCACTTCTACGAAGAGGATAGTATTTCGGGAAATTTAAAGCTGACAACCACTCTGTGGACAGTAGTTAAAAAATTAAATTCTAAACTAAAGAAGCTTTATATTAAAATTACAACTGTAATTGAAATTAGTTTCAAGTAGAAATTATCACGTCAAATAATATTTTGCTTTGTCCAGAGCGAAAGTCGTGATATATTTCAAATCAAAACTAAACAACGATTAAATGTCAAATTGTGTCTTTTCATATAATTACTACATTTTAACAATCTTCAAAAGTTTACGATATTTTCCACCAGATTTTGTCACCAAATTTGTCATGCAAAGGGTACATCATTTATTTGAGAGCGAATTATTTAATAACGTGCAGTAATGATATGAAAAATATTGTTTAATGATGATGAGTAGATTTATAAAATAAAATCATGCTAGAAAGCAAAAATGTCCATTTTAGAATGGTACAGGGGTTTCTATTTATAAGAAATCAATTTCAACCATCATCAGAATAGTAATTTTTTTATTTTTTATCACAAAAATGTATTGCAAAAACGTAATATATTTTACAAAAGAGATAACACAACTTTCATTTTACAAACAAAATTGCATTTTCAAAAATAAAGATTTATGTGAAAGAAAGTAGATTCGTCAATATATTTTTTCTTAAAACTATATACAAAAACTTCTTTCATTAAACAACAAATAAAATTATATATAATATTACAGTTGTAAACTTTACGTTGAATTTTGGTTAATTTTTGTATTATCGAAATTTGCTAATTGGTAGCTTGAATATCAAGAGCGTACACAGGATTATCACGATGATTTGTCTTTATGTGGGAATAAACGTGAGATCTATGTTTTCCTATATACAAGCAATATGGACACTGGAAACGAGGATTTTTCCCGCACTCGTATTTCAAATGTCTATGAAGCCCTCTGTACCATCTGTATGTATTGTGACACTTGTGACACTGATAATTTCCTTTCAAGTGTGTATTTCGTGTAGAAATATTAGAATATTTTCTCCTGGTTCCCTCTTCTTCTCTTGCACTTGTCTCGAACATGTCAAATACTGAAAAAAATAAATCTTTATTAAAAAAAGCATATAACAACCTTACCCCCTCTATTAGGAAGCAATTGAATACAAAACGAGGAAAATAGAAAATGCTTTTTTTCTCCATGCTAGTTCAGCAATTTTCAATAATTACTAATAAAGCAGCTATGATAAAAATGTTTTTTTTTTATTTTTAACATGAATTTGAAGATTGAAACTGCTGTTCAATTAATTTTAAAACATTTTTTTAGTCTTTCTTAATGTTGTTATTATTATCATTATTATTATTATTATTACACGGAGAAAAATTGCAAATGAAATTTACCTAATTTAGTTAAGTGAAATCTACTTAACATTACCTAACGTTTTTATATTTTGAAAAAAGTAGTTAAGTATAATTTACCTAACGTATTAGGTAAACTTCACCTAAATTATTAAGCAAATTCTACTTAAGTACTTAGGTAATTTTTACTAAACTACTCTAACTCAACTACTTAAGTAATTTTTACCTAAGTTTTAGGTTCATTTCACTTGCGGTTTTTCTCCGTGTATTATTATTATTATCATTATTCTTAGTTGTGAAAATTATCATTATTATTGTTATTATGATCATTGCTATCATTGTTATTATTATTATTATTATTATTATTATTATTATTATTATTTATTATTGTTATTGTTATTATTATTATTATCATTATTATTTATTATTGTTATTATTATTTATTACTGTTATTGTTATTATTATTATCATCATTATTATTTACTATTGTTATTATTATTTACTACTGTTATTAAATAATTCAATACAATGACACTTTTGGACGAGTAGTCAAATTTTATTCATTGTATTGAATTATTGAATATTGCTTGGACGTAAAAGATCTACAATAATATTATTGTTATTATTATTTATTACTGTTATTGTTATTTATTATTGTTATTATTATTATTTATTATTGTTATTATTATTATTTATTATTGTTATTATTTATTCTTATCATTATTTATTATTGTTATTATTTATTATTGTTATTATTATTATTTATTATTGTTATTATTTATTTTTATCATTATTTATTATTGTTATTATTTATTCTTATTATTATTTATTATTGTTATTATTACTATTATTTATTATTTCCTATTATTGTTATTATTTGATTAATTTATTATTATTACTATTGCATTATTCTCTATTCACTATTCTCTAAATCAATAATTTTATTGATTTATTTCAGATACATCTGAACAAAGTTAATAGGAAGCAAAATGAACATAAAATTCTGAAAATAAACCAGTTTGATCAAAAAAATGAAAGTTTTAATATTAAAAGATTTCATCCTATTTTTGACTATTACATTTATTCAATCGTAAATCTTTCTTGTTCAAAAGAAGATAAACACAAATTTTGAAAATTTACAAATTATATCATCGAAATTGAGATAAATGATTTGGATTCGATGTAAATCCCTTGATTACTTATATAAGAAAGTTGGCACACATGAATATAAATATGTAAAAATATATATACACGATATAATACATAATTACGTAAAGATTTTCAATTTAATTGAATGATTTGTTTTTTGGAATAGAAAAATGGCACCTAATAATTGCAATGTTAATGTAGTCAACTATTTGTGTGAGAAACACATTTAAGAAACATTTACATAGTTTATTTTATATATATGTGGTTGCTGGTCGTTGTTTTAATGAGAACAATTTTATAGATCGAGCCTCTTTTCCAGAATGTCTCGATCGGACGTGTCTGTAAATGTTTGATGAACATGAAGCCTTTACATCGCAATAAGGACATTTGTACTGGTGACCTTGGCCACAGAAATAACGCAAATGTCTCAATACAGTAGTTTTTTGGGTAAAACGACTACTACAATTTAAGCATTCGTATCTTTTGTGCTCGTTTGGATAATATTTAAATTTAAGATTTCCAGGGTTAAAATCTTCTTCTGATTGGATTGGCGTATTTAAAGCATCCCATTTCACCAACTCGAAGTACGTACCTGGAAAAATAATATAAAATGTCATTAGTAATGTAAAATAATATTATTTAAATAACCCATGCAAAATAACTGTACAGTCTCAGGCAGAAGGAAATGTGACATTAACAAACAAAATATAATTAGAGGAAATAAAATGAATATATTCCAAAACACATTCGAAATATAATTGTCTCATTCTTTTATTTAAATGTCTCATACTCACATAAATTTTTTCAAACTTAATCGCTGTTAGTGGTTGGTCATTAAATAATGTTATTTTCTTCAAAAGAAGTAAAAAAAAGTTGTTTAACGTTTTTGTTATTCTCTGTTTCAAAGTTCTAGTCTATGCAGCATTATCTTAAACAGTAGGTGTTACTTTGCTTTATTCGGCCTATATACGCAGATACTTTGACATAAGTTATATTGATTAAATATCATATTAAAAATATGTACAACTGTGATTAACAATTAATAAAAAATTGCTACAAAATGTTGAAGAATTTTGAAAACTTTGACTTGAAATCAATTTTTTTGTTTCAATCAATTGATTTCAATCAATCTTTGCTTAAAAATATATTTTTCTTCGAAAACATATTTTTGAAAACTCAAAGTAATTTTATATACAATTATACAAACGTGCTTTTCAGCAAATACAATGAAAAACATTTGAATTCGCATTTCATTGAAATAATAATTTGTAGAGTGATGAATCACAAATTATTCTTAATTACAATTAATCAAAGGTTACAAATTATTATGCTAATTTAATGTAATATACACTTTGCCCTACGTGATACGTTTTTATATGATATGCAATGCTGCCAGAATGTTTCGCCAATTTGTCACAATATGGACATTTTAGTCGAACGCCAGAACCGCAAAAATGTCTTAAATGATAATTCAAGTCCTTTTTCCTCTTAAAAAATTTTATACATTTAGGGCATCTCAGCAGTCTTATATCATTTCCATTTACGTTGTAGTAACAGTTCCAATCTGAAATGAGAAAATTGAAAACATAATGAAACAGTAAATGAACCTTTTGTACATTTTTTAAAAATAATTTTAATCTTCAATAAATAAGTATAACTATAAGAAATATGTTATATGTTATGATTCTATTATTACAAATTAGTGATTAAATGAACATTTAAGTACATGTAACACAAAATTGGACCCTTTTTTTTCACTAAAATTTTAACATTACCGAAAAGAGAATTATAAAATAAACAATGCTTCCCTATGAGGAAGCAAAAAGCATATATTAATAGCTGAATAAATTTTTATAAACTATTTGAACAAATTTGCATTTTGTTTTATACAAATTTTTTTTATTCAAATTTGTTTTATACAAATTTGTTTTGCATTAACTTGAAAACTAGTTTAGTATAAACTATTTTTGAAAAATTATAAGAGCAAATAAATTACTCAATATTCATATTCATAATTCTTTTTATAGCCTCTATTTATTTCAAAGCATATTTTCGTACAATAATCAAATAACTATCGAGACTGTTTTTTATTTATAAAAATATCTTCATGAAATCTTGCAAACAAATTTACAAACAGGACAAACGCAATACAAATTAATTGAAATAAATACATTACGTCACACATTGCATATAATTAGAGAACTTAAATTCTAGAATTTTACATAAATTTCATATGTTTACATAAATATACAAAACTAAACATTTATGACAAATGTTTTGAATATCTATACAATTGTTTTCTTATCAGATTAATTTATTAAAAGTAACAATACGTTACACTTAAATTTCATTCATGACGGATTAAAGATTCCACTAGCACCGCACAGGGAAGAATAATATGTATTCTAAAAATTTGGCTATAAATTTGACTTGTCCAAAAAGAGAGATTCAGTTTGAAAGGAGTGTGAGTACATTCTCAGAAAAAAGTTTTCTTTCCAAACAAATATATTTATATTGATCTATTTCCTTATATAATCTATTTCCTTTAAATAAAAGAACGTATTAATCTTACGACAAAAAATCGAGATTTAAATATTATAAATTTAAATGATGGTTGAAAAAAATGTTTTAAAATCTTGAAAGTATGTATTATAAAGAGCATTTGACAACAGGAAAGTGGACATTTTTGACTTTAAATGTTTTGCATTGAAGAAAAAACTTTTTCTGAGCAAATGCAGAGAATTACACACTCTGGAGAAAATCTTTTCACTTTTTTTTTTTTAGAAAATTAGTGTCTAATGATTCTAACAGGAAGATCTCCATGTCTTAATCTTACATGTTTGTATATGTTTGAAGAACATTTATCTCTTTTGTCGCAATACGGACAAGCGAAACGTGGTTTCTGACCGCAATCATATTTCAAATGAGTCTTGAGAGTTTTTTCATATGTGTAGCCAGCTCCACAACGAGGACAATTGTAGGCCATCTGTTGCTCTTTATAAAACAATGCGACTTCTTGCTTGACGCCTAATTCGAAACTCTTTGTCCTGGCATTATCAGAAAACGCGTTTAAGGAACCTATGAACAACAAAAATTCCCTTGGTCAGGTTTTTCATTTCCTTAAAAAAATAAAGAACATCACATACAAAAATAAATGGAAAACATTACAAACGAAGGGATAGAATTTGGATGATCGTTCGGGATTGTCAAAAATTGAAATTTATTAAAATTAATCGTGTAATCATTTATTATTCTACATGTATTTTCTTATGTTAAATGAAACTAGTTTATATCGTACAATTCTGGCTTTAAAATTTTACATTTATGAGATTGTTTTTTGCAAAGAAAAAAAAAGAAGAATTTTCTATGAATAGTTTTTAAAGAGATTGGTAGAGATTGAGAGAGATTAATAGAGATTGTAGAGCGAGGGAATATAAATTGAAGAAAGCATAAGAAAGAAAAGGCACAAACTTTATTTGAAATTATAATTTAACAATAGACGTTAATTTATATTTTATAAAAAGGTACATTATTTTTAGCTGCAATTATAAAAGCCTTGTGTTTTCGTCGAGCATGTTTGTACATATTAGAACTGTATTTAGAACAATATTCGCAGAAAGCACAATGAAATCGCATTTGACTTTGATTTGTGTTGCCAGCAGATTGAAATTGGCATTGCAATAAACCCTCGGAATAAAAGGACTGTTCACTTCTTGGATGAAGATAATTTCCTGAAAACACGTTTTAATAGATTAGTATCATAGGCACAAAAACTATTTCATTATATTACTAAATAAAAATAAAAACGAAAACGAAACCAAAACTCATAAGGCGTAAATTCCATACTCAATATCCAAACGGTGGAAAAAATTCTCGATTCTTAAAAATATAAATTAGTCTCCAATCGAAGAGGTCGTCAAAAAGTAGATTAATAGTCACTCTTCTTTTAACATGTTTCCAATTCAAGAGTCTTTTTTTCACTGTTTAGAACATTTCCAAGTTAATCTACGTTCAATATGTACAATAATTTAGAAATATACATGTTTCCGTATCCTTATATTTCAATTATAAAGAATACAAAATCAATTATAAATCTTTTTACATTCTCATTTTCAATTATAAAGATACACAAAATTAACAAAGCTTCCTCTTGAGGAAGCAAAAATGAAATACGTGCAAATTTGATAAATTAATTAGGTAATAAAAGTGTAATTAATTTGCTGTCTTTATTGTCTATAAAATACAACCAGTCTTTATGAAAATTTTCCCTTATAACATTATCAGTAAAGCTTGTTGAGCGTAACGGTTTGTCCGGGATGTATTTTCCTTATGTGATTGTAAATTGAATGACTCCATTTGCTAATGTGGCCGCAATACGGACATTGAAATCGCGGTATAGAGTCGTGACACTCGTATCTAAAATGTCTGTACATTGAATAACTTTGAGAAAAAACTTTCTTGCATTTCGGACATTTAAACTTCTGATTCGTAGATGGCGAGCCATCGTCTTCTTGATTTTGCTCCTGTTCTTGTTGATTTGCAAGCTGATGATGTTGCTGCTGCCGCCACAATTCTGAAAAAGATGATATTTTTTTCATTAGCATGTGCAATCGTCACCAAAGTCTCATTTAGCATATCATAGTCACATAATGTCATATCCTACTTCACAAATGCAATTTAGAACCAACGAAATTATATTTTTATTTAAAGTCGAGTCTCTCTGCATTAAAAAGACTTGAATTATCTTCATCTCTTAATGTAAAGAAATAGGACTCTTAATGGACGACTTTTTTCTTTTTAAAGCAAAATATACTATATGCTCGAGACTGAAAAAATTATTTCAATTCGTTATACTGAACTTTCATGAGTTTATCCTGCAATATTCACCACTTTTTACAGAACTCTGTTCAGTAGATGTCTACATCCGCTGCTCCACAACAGTTCTGTAAAATTCAAGGAAATAATTTTTTCAGTCTATAATAATATAATAGTATCATAAAGAATTTTCATTTTGTTAACAAACATAAACTTTTGTAAAAATAATAAGTAATTTCTAGGAATTCCTAGGAACATTCGAAATTGAAATAAATTAAATTAAATTAGTTTCTCAATGCGAGTATTTCCGGTAATAGATAGACAAGTAGATAGACAATTTTGAGAAAATTTCAAACTTGTCTCTGCTGGAAATGGTTAAAAAATAATTGCATATATTCATGCTTTATTGATGAGGAAGCAAAATCAATGTAAATATACCCAATTTTTTGATTCACTAAAATTAATAATGATCTGAAAAATTCGTTGATGTACTTTGTGCTTATTATCAAAAGAAAAAACTGACCTTCCTCTATGAGGAAGCAATAATCAGAAAGTGGAAAATTTTTTTTTAGTTTCCTGAAATTTAGTTTATGTTTTTTTATTTCCTGAAAATTAATTTTGTAAAACTTCACAAATGGCCTTAATAATTTTTCCAAAGTCTAAAAAACCAATATTTATATTATTTATATTTATATTATTTATATTTATATTATTTATATTTATATTATTTATATTTATATTATTTATATTTATATTATTTATATTTATAT
>WNHD01012328.1:0-10691 GCA_011057455.1 Ganaspis sp. Gsp50 | reverse complement strand
CATTAACATCTTTGAGCATTGTATAATCTTAATAATAATGAGATCTTAGTAATCAGGAGGTTTTAAGCTTCCAGAAGTCTAGAATAAAATTCTACTTTCAATAATCTTTTTAAACAATATCGCTATCATCTGATTCGGAACTCTCATTATTAGTTTTTGATTTTATTATTTATTATATCCTTTTTGATTTATATATTTAAACCTTGCGTTTATTCTTTTCAGATCATTGCATTAATTTCTTTTTGATCCTCCTTGAATCTTCTTTGAGTCTTCTAGGACTTCTTTCATCCTCTTTGGTTTCTCTTCATTAGCCTTTGATTATTTTATTATATTCAATTTTATAAAATTATTCTTTGATTTCTTGTATTATCTTCTTTGACTCCTCTTAGAAGATCCTTATTAATTTCGGCTTGATCCTCCTTGATTCCCCTTAGATCTTGTTTGATTTATCTTCAACCTTCTGTTTGATCCTCTATACTTCCTCTTAGATCCTTTTAGTTTCCAACTTCGATTCTTCGTACATCTTCTTTGATTCCTCATCGTTCCTTCTTGATCTTCTTAATTCCTCATTAATTCCTTTTAAAAATTTCCTTTTAGAAAACCTCGATGATACCTTTTAGATCCTCTTTGATTCCTCTTTGATTCCTCTTTGATTCCTCTTTGATTCTTCTTGGACTTTGATACTCTTTGATTTCTATTAGATTCTCTTTAACTTCTGCTTGATACTCTTTTATTTCTGTAACATCTGTTTTGTTTCCACTTTGATTTCTAGTGGATCTTCTTTCATTCCTCTTTGATTTCTGATTTAACTTCGATAAGTCCTTTTTGATCCTCTTTGATTCCTCTTTGATTCTTCCAGTATTTCTTTGATCCTTTTAGATTGATCATAGGTCCTCTTTGATTCCTCTTAGATCATCTTTGATTCCTTTTTGATTTTCACTATGATTCCTCTTAGATCCTGCAGAACATGTTTATTTCTGCTTGATCATCATTCTTTTTGGATCTTTTTTTGATTTCTCTTAGATCCTTTTTAAATTCTGTTTGATTCTTTTTGCTTCCACTTTGATTCCTCATAAAACTTCTTTGATTCATCTTTGATCTTTCTTGATCTTTTTTTATCTTCTTTGATCCTCTTTAATTCCTTTTAGATCCTGTTTGATTGCCATTTGAACCACGTTGATTCCTCTTAGATCTTCTTTAATTTCTCTTTGATCATCTTTGATTCCTCATAGATCCTCTTTAATTTTACTTGTTCCTCCTTAATTTATTCTTGAACCTCGTTGACTTCTATTAGATCGTTTTTGATTCCTCTTTGATTCCTCTTTGATCTTATTTGAATCCTTTTAGACCCTCTTTAAATTCTGCTTGATCCTCTTTCATTCCTCTTAGATAGTCTTTTATTCCTCTTTCTTGTTTCTTATTTCATCCTTTTTAATTCCTCTTAATTCCTCTTTATCTTATGTTTGAACCTCTTTAATTTCTCTTAGATCATCTTGATTCCTCGTAGATCTTCGCTGATCTTCTTACAAAGGATCTTCTTGTTAGATCCTCTTTTTATTTTTTTATCCTCGTAGATTTTCTTTAATTCCTCGTTGATCTTTATTGACCTTCTTTGATCGTCATTGATCTCCCTTTGTTTTTCTTCCATTCCTCTTTGATTTCTTTAAAGTAGGATAAAGAAGTAATCTAATTGATAAAAAGAAACCTAAAAATTCTCTTCTTTCAAAATCATAAGAATTTTTATATTAATGTTGATATTTAACATTTTACACGTCAGTTAAATTAAATATCACGTTTTTTGGATGTGTTTTTACTTTATTAAATATTTAATGAACTAGCATTTTATTTAATGAAGTAGCATACATATAATTTATCACCCACTGCATATACGTTGTTAGAGACTTTTTTATAATTCTATTTAATTGATTTGAATTTCAGATTTTCGTATTATGCATCGTCTCCTAAAATCTGGACTTTGGATTTTATGTCCTTTTTTGTCTATAACTCGTTTCTCCTCGATTGAGCAAATTCGTCCAACTTTCGAAGACGTACATCTTGGAAGAGACGCTCTTGGTTGAAGACGTTCGCCCTCCGATGCGTCCAATTAAACGTCGGTAGATAGAAAGAAGGATATGAAAGGGGTAAACGAAAGAGCAAGAGTATGAGGGAAGAAGACAGTTGGAGAGGGAACTAGGTAGTATAATGTCTGTATCAGCAAAAGATGGAAAAAGCGTTTAAAATAAAAAGAACTTTGGCAGGAATCTTTTGCTGAGATGGACGATCAGTGAGAGGTTTCTTGAATATATACCTATAAGAAAATTCAGAGAAAAAAGATCCAGAAATAAAGAACCAGGAAAGCTTCCAGAAGAACGCGGAATTCAAAGTAGAAACGGGACGAATGCATTCATTACAGAGAAAATGCTATCGGTGTCTGATTAGCCTTTTCTCAGTTATATTTTCATACAAAGTACACATTTAAATACAATAATGTAATCAACGATCTTGAAATAGTTATGCACGAGCTCGTATTGATAGATTTCTTTAATAGTAAATTTTAAAAATTATACCATGTCCAAGAATTGTCAAACATTAGTTAATATTAATTTACTTTTTCTAAATTTTATTTTACCCATTATTAGTTTACTTATAGTTGCTTCTGAACATTATTAAATTATTATCAAACTTTGATTCTTAGATAATATAATTATCTTCTAGGACTGCTTCGTGTAATTTTTACTCACCTTAATATTCATTTTGGTTAAATTTTGTTCAATTTAATTAAATAGTAAATACCAAACATTATCAATTACTAAGTTTTTTTCATCTGACGAAATTTTTATTTAAAAAAATATATTTTTTTTTAACAAAAAAGCTTTAACTTCATGTGGATTTGTGATATTTGGGGACAAGTTCAGCGACCCATCTGTCTCCTGTTGACACTGGCCTGATGTGTTTTTACCCTTCTATTCTTTCTTCACTTGTCTCAGAATCGCCGCCTCCGTAAATGGCAGAACGGGCCCAAAACGAGACATTCTTTTTCTTTTTTTTTTCTAACGGAATTTCTTCTTTTCCATCACTTACACTGCTTTCTTTTCTTCCTCGTTTTATGGTCATTCCTCCTTTTATTTTCATTCCCTTTGTCTTGCGCCTCGTCTTGCGCCTTTTTCCAACTTAAACATATTTTTGATTATTCTTTATTCAGACAAAAATCAGTCAATGTTGTTTATATCTCTACTTAAAAATAATCTGGACCAAAGAATAAAATTAGTACCTTTTTATTTAAAACGTAAAAAAACGTGATCACAAAAAAAGTATTTCTTTTTTTTCGTTTTAAATAAAAATATTAAAAACCAAAGAAAAGAAAACAAAGTTGTGAAAGAAGTATTTCTTTTTTTTTCGTTTTAAATAAAAAGGCAGGTATACCAAAAGGCAAAACTACTAAATAAACTTTATTAGAATGTGTCAGTATAATAAAGTAGTTTTAATTATACATATATTGTTTATAATTACATACCTTAAATTTAGTCCTTCTTTGTGAAATACGTATAAAATGCAATTTTGCATGCAAAAGCACCAGTCTTCAATTTTGCTTCCTCATAGGGAAGCATTGTTTATTTTTAAAATCTAAACCTAAAAGTTAATTTCCTGATCTTTCTTTTATAATTTAGGCTTGGATTTCAGGAATCTCAAACTATTTTAATATTCAACTCGGCCCAATAAAGAAAACTAGTTTCTTGGGCCTTATGAAGAAACCGCCAATTTTTTTATCACCTTCTGTTGTGAATTATAGGGCCCCCTGAAGGAGGAAGATTGAATCAGGATTTTTCAGGCCCAAACCGATTGCAGATGTATGAAGTAAGGCCCATTGTCTATTGATGGTAATTTACCATCAAAGTAGGATGAATATTGTGGCGCTTCAGCGGATCGTTTAGTTTCAAGATCGGCTGCTCTTATCGCTTCCTTCTTTACCGATCCAAAGTTACGTCGATCCGACTATGTGGACCCGCGGACCCAACTCCCCCCTCCACCTCTTCAAGCGACCCTTTACTTAAGGTAAACTAAGAACCGGTTCTCATATTGGGGCGTCTCCGATCTCATGTGGGGATTTGAATATCGCAGTTCGCCGCTTTCTTCCTTCTTACTCTGTAGGTATATTGTATATATTTATATAATGTTGCTAACCGCGAATCCATATCAGGCCCTAAATCGATACTGGGTCAGACAATGTTCCCCAAGAGGAAAAAAGCTTGAAAAGGGATTTTCTTTTTACCCTTTTCTTTTCTTGGCGACTTCTTTTCATTTTTTCTCTTCTTGTTTTTTCTCTTTCTGATTTTTCCTCTTTTTATTTATCCTCTTTTTATTTATCCTCTTTTTGTTTATCCTCTTTTTGTTCTTTCCTCCTTTTTACACTTTTTGCTTTTTTCTCGTTTTCATTTTCTTTCTTCTTATTTCTCCTTTTTTTTGCGAAAACAATTTTTGTAAAGTTCTGCATATTTTTATTTGCAGCTTCCTGTTAGTGGAAGTTTTAACAATGCTTTCATTCCAATTACTGTATTTCCTCTTCGTTATTTAAAAGATACAGATTTTTTCTACAAAGAAAAATGTAGTTAACGACTTTACGAAAAGATGTGAAAACGATCCTAATACTTCTTCGCGAAGAGAATAATTTTGTTTATTTCTTTAGTCATTTTTTTCTCTAGTCATTTTTTTCTCTACTCATTTTTTTCTCTAGTCATTTTTTTCTCTATTCATTTTCTTTCTCTAAACTTTTTTTATTTCTCTAGACATTTTTTATTTCTCTAGACACTTTTTTATTTCTCTAGACATGTTTATTTCTCTAAAAAATTCAAGATGTTTTCACACTCTCTCGCCTTCCATTTTCTTCAAAGAGAATATTCCTCTTTTATTTTCTGTGAGGAAAATATTATTCTCTTCTGCTTTCTGCAAAGACGTGTTTTCCTATTCGGGTTTAAAAAGACAAGTTGGAGCCTGAAAAATAAAGCTGGGATTATGCCCATTAGCCTGGATAAATTTTAAGCTGGGTGCTAAATCAGGATATCATTTATGGGCTGAGAAAGGACCCCTTGTCGGTACTTCATTGCCACTTCTTCCTTCTTGACAAGCAGCAAAGGAAGAGAGGCGGGAAGTACATTTGAAAACAAGAAGTGGGGGTAAGAAGGGCCCTGAAGAAATGAGGACCGAGCTACGGGACCCCTCAAGTCGTTAATGGAAAAGGAGTGAGAAGCTGCAACATCGCGGTTGCATTGTTTACGACGCATTGAGATGCCCGTAGCAGCCATATTGGATTCCTCTTGCGGCTATAGATCAAAATTATAAGGCGGAACACGCTTTGGGTCCGAGGATGTTCCAGTCCTTCTCTTTGGGCCTCATGTTCTACCTTCATGCACGCTTTGTTCATTTCAGAAATCAACAAACTTGGTTTACTTCCCCAGCGCATTCAATAATCTTCACGTGATCCAAATAATATTTTTACTAAAAAGGTTAAACTTATTTGTGATTTGTTATTATTTTATTTATGATTCGATTTTATGATTTGTTATAATTTTATTTTTGAGATGAGTTTATGATTCGTATGATAAATAATTATTACAATAAATAACTTCACTACCATACAGTAGTTTGGTAGTATGAAAAACAACTTGGATTTCATTTTTTTGTTTGCAATTTTGAAGATAGAATGTTGATCTTCACTTTATTAAAAACTATCATAAAGTGTGGTTTGTTTGAATTTTTTTTGTTTATGATTTTTGGAGCGTAATTTCTCCATTTAATTATTTTTTGAAACATACGAAGAATTTATATATAAAAAAATGTTACCATTAAGGCAATTATTTCGATAACTACCTTATTGAAAAAGATGGAAAAAACAATCCTTGGCTTTCTTTATATTCTGAATTCAGATAGCTTAGAGAAAATGAAATCATTTATATTTGTTTAATTAGCATTTTCCAATTAAAAGATAAATTAAATATTGTTCATACCAGAATAGTAAGTAAAACATTTTATAAATTTGCTTAAAACATGATAATAATAACACTTAAAAAAGAGATTTTATATGCTGAGGTATTTTATCCTGAGGTCTATAACCTATAGACTTTGTGCAATATATATATAATTTAAAAAGATCACGTCTGAGATTAAATTTATCAAACTTTTTATTAAATTTTTTATAATTTCGCGAAGCAGTATTAAATCTCTAAATTTCGACTCGGGTTACATTTTTATAAATTTAATATACTTTAAAGAGGTCATAATTTTTCTATTTCTTTTGTTATTTATTTCCGATAGTATTTAATTGGACCATTTTCAAACTTTATAACAACCAAATTATATCTAAATTTTAGAGTGCTTAGTTCGGAAAAGTTGACCAAATGAACATGTATGAAAAAAAACTTTTCCGATATTTAATAATCCCTCGTATACATAAAAATGTTTTTCTAAAAGTTTGTGAATTCGTTATTCGAATCGAAGTCTTAATTATAAAAACTGAAATTGTTGATTATTACTATTAATTGTAGATTCTAGAGACGAAAAGTACAAAATTGCTTTACACGGAAAAAATAAGTACGTGAAAATTTCATTGACAGTACTCGAGTTTTGGATGGGACACAAATTTGCAAAAATGTCAAATATTTTTTCATATAAATTATTTGAAATTCTTGATGATTTTTGTCCCATCCAAAAGTCGAGTACTGTCAAGGAAATTTTCAAGTACTTATTTTTTCCGTGTAGATTTAAAGGTTTCATCCTAAATTTTCTTTTTATTGCAAAAGAAGGAGTAGTTACTCCTTACGTTACAAAAGTAACATCCACATTTTACAATTCAAAATGGCCGATTCAACATGTCGAACAAAATTTCAAATTAGTTGCTTTTGGATATAATATTCTGTTACATTATTTTTTAATTTAATACTACCAAGTTGGTGTATTAAAGTGTGAAAATTAAACGACGAATCGAAAAAATGAAAATTATGTAAATTGCGAATTCGAACTGAAAAATTGTGTTGGACGATTCTCCGTAATTTTAAAGTGTCCCTTAAAATTTTAGAGCATGTATTTTCATTTTGGGATATATTCTTGTTCTTGTTATGAAATTTATTTTTGTTAACAAATATATATTCTTATCAAATATATTTTTATCAATTTTATTCTAATCAAATATTTTTTTTAACAAATATATTCTAATCAAATACATTTTTTCTTTAATATATAAAATATATATTTTTCTACTTATACGTATTCTTGTTATGAAATGTAATATATTATATATAAGTTAATTTTTATTAATATTTTTTTATTAAAGTATATTTGGATACCCGCATATTTTTGTCCAAATAATATTTACTATTTTAATTAATTTTGTTGATGTTAGTTTATTGGATCCATAAAATCCTAGTAATAGGTTTTAATTTTGTTTATTGAAGGTCCATAACTTGTACAATTGAACTGCCTGCGATCAAAAGGGGTTACGCGTCACTTTCGTTGGCCCCTGGATCAGCCGGAGATTCGTTGTACGCGGGGCCAACGAAATTCACGCGTAACCCCTTTTGATCGCAGGCGGTTCAATTCAACTTGTCAATTTATTATTAGTTTCATTAGGCTTTTACGATTTTAATTTAAAAATTTCGAAAAAATGTCTCGTAAAAATTATTTAGTCATCAAAGCTACGAATTGCAAAATTCTATCAACAAAAGTATATATTTTTATTGTGAGGTGTTTTCTTAATAAAATAACAGGCTTCCCTATGAGGAAGAAATATATAATAAATAAGTTATTAATATAATTACAAAAAGCGTTTTTTTAATACCAAATATTTTCCGTTTGATAAGAAAATAAGCAGAGGCGGTTTGCAAAAGTGAAGATACCTGCGGAGAGCCTGGGCTTGGACATTTTCCTGCAGGATCCGTGAGTGGTGGTCCAGTGCGGGCCCAACGACCCCCACTTTTCTCATTTTCTTGTTCTTTCTCTAACCTAACTGGAGAGGCCCAGGGCCCGAGCTGTGCGCGCCTCCGGGTAGCATTGCAGCTAACTTCAGTGTCCCGCTGGGCCTTTTGACCGGGACCTATGCTACCTGGCTCTGCTGGAGTTATCTCGAATACACCTTAGAAGAGATAGGACCCAGCTCGCTTGTGGGTTCCAAGCAACAATGACGCCCAGTTCAGCACGGCTGTCCGTGCCCTCCACGTTGTTATTCTTCTGCCACGCAGGGCCTTTAAAAAACACCCGCTGTTATTGTTTTTAAAAAAATCCCCCTTACCAAATTATCGACATCGCGAATTTTTTTCCAAGAAAATCAACATTGTAGAGTGAACTGTGTTGTATTATAAACTAACATCAAAACGGACCATTTCTCTACTTTATTTTTATATATATTTTATGTTTTTTTCTAAAGTTGTTCAACAGTTTCGGATTTAAAAATTGAAAAAGTTTTAATTGCCTTTTTTGAGAGCAAAGACGTGAAGTTTATGTGGTGACTACCAGCCGGAGGATATTGGCTGCAAGTGAAATGTTGATCTTCCTGTAGACGGAGATTGTTAACGGTTGAATTTAGTTAAATTGTTGATTATTGAGTTGAATAAAAATTAAAATGTGTGAGTGTGGCGACGAGTGCAGCGAGGCAGCACGAAATCTGGAATTTTGTAGGGTTCAAAAGTGAAGGGAAGAGATAATTTTGGAAAATTACGGGCGACCCAGAACCTCGAGTTTCTGAAATGTCCACCTTAGGCCTCTCGAAGGTCTTCATCTTGGATAAATACTTTACAGAGCTGCAGAAGTTTTGGGAGACTGAGAAGAAGCTTCAAGGTATTCAATTCTTCTGACGCTTTTCTTTCCCTTTATTCTGCTATTGAAAGAAAATTTTCTGTCTTTAGAACATGAATGAGAATGGTAAAATAATACTGTGATCATAAAATGAAACACAATCTTTAAGAAAAGCGAACATTTTTATTTCAGGTTACAAACTGTTTCTGTTAGGAAATTTTGTATAGAATTTCGTTTTAGATTCTTTTTAGAATTTTTGATTTGGAACTTATTTTAATTTGCTACTGGTTTTAGTTTGAAAAAATTGTAGTTAGCCTTGATATGTTGTTTATACAACTTTTTAGTTATTCAATTTTTCGGGATAACAGTTGTCGTTACTCTTGATGAAGAACTGTTTTCATTCTGGGTAACTTAAATAGAATTCTGGGTAAAGTAACTGGAATTCAGGCTAAAGTTGCTATAGATTTCTGGGCAAAGCAACTAGAATTTTGGGTAAAGCAAATAGAATTCTGGGGAAGAAACTAGAATTTTGGGCCAAACAACTAGAATTCTGGTCAATACAACTTGAATTCTGGGTAATGTAACTGTAGATTTCTGGGTAAAGCAACTAAAATTCTGGGTAAAATAGCTTCAATTCTAGGCGAAGCAACTAGAATTCTGGTCAATGCAACTTGAATTCTGGGGAAAGTAACTGTATATTTTTGGGTAAAGCATCTTTAGAATTCTGGGTAAAACAACTATAATTCTGGATAAAGTAACTGTACATTTTTGGGTAAAGCAATTATCGTTCTGGGTAAAGTAACTTCAATTCCGGGCAAAGCAACTATAATTTTGGGTAAAGTAACTAGAATTCTCGGTAAAAGAACTATAGATTTATGAGAATGGCAACAATAATTCTGGGTAAAGTAACTAAAATTCTGGGTAAATTAACTAGAATTCTGGGTAAAGTAACTGTAATTTTTGGTAAAGTAATTACAATTTTCACTAACGTAACTAGAATCATTCATAAACACAATTCTGAGTAAAGCAATTAGAATTCTAGGAAAATGTAATTGAACTCTGGGTAAAATAACTTAAATTCTAGGCAAAGTAACGAAAATTTGGGATAAAGCAAATCGAATTCCAGTAAAAGGTAACTAAATTCTGGGTAAAGTAACTTGAATTCTGGTCGAAGTAACAAAAATCTTTAACAGAGCAAATAGAATTTCAGACAAAGTTAACTGTATTCTGGGTAAAGTAACTAAAATTCTGGTTAAATTATCCAGAATTCTGCGAAGAATAACTAAAATTCTGGGTAAAGGTACAATAATTGTGTACAAAACAACTTAATTGAATTCTGGTTAAATTATCTCATGGAACTCTTGTTTCTTTACACAAAATAATTCTAGTTTCTGATCCAAAAAATATGATTATCTTAACCGACATTCCTGTCACGTTTTTTTTATTAACGTAAAATTGTAATTAATCAATAAAACATTTTGTTCGTGGAATTCACATTTCGTTGAAACAATCAAAGTTTTGTTATGTTTATAACAACAAAACAAATATGTCACAACCTCACGGAAAAAAATTGCAAATTAAATTTACCTAATTTAGTTAAGTAAAATCTACTTAATATCACTTAAGTAATATTAACCTAACGTTTGTATATTCTGAAAAAGTAGTTAAGTATAATTTACCTAACATATTAGGTAAAGTTCATTTAAATTATTAAGCGAATTCTACTTAAGTAAGGGAGACCGAGGAGGAAAGTAACAAAAATCAGATTTTTGAAGCTAGCGTCAAAATGGTTGGTCATATAAGCTTTGTTCATACGTTAAATTAGAGCTTGGACTTTCACCTTTTAAATAAAATTTGAATGAAAGATTAATATTAATTAGACAGCTCACAGTTGAATTTCTTCGCGAGCT
>WNHD01012326.1:0-10901 GCA_011057455.1 Ganaspis sp. Gsp50 | reverse complement strand
ATTTCGACAACCACATCGAATTAAATTTAATTTACCATCATTCGAACTCAAACCAAGAGTTCTATGGCATCTAATAGATGTCTGCTTGGTCGATATACAACGAAAATTTCTAAATTATCATTAAATTAAAAATTAACCGACGAATATAGAGAATTAGTTTAAAACTATAAGTTTATTGAAATGGAAGAAACAAACTTTAACTTGTCACTGTAAGGAAGTTTAATTATGCAACCCCTAAAAACAATCCTTAATTTTAGAAATTCGTATTAAAATATAATTGACCCAGAAGAATCTTTTAAAAAATTATGTCATTTATTCTTGTACATTAAGTAACCATAAAAGTATAAAAAAAAATTTCCAAGCACCCACAAAAACAACCCCTACTTAAAAAATGTTGCTACAAAATTTAAGGTCTCCTGAAAATATCGGTATTCTTAGTATATTAAAGCAGTTAAACTCGGATACAAAAACACACCCCCTGCTTTCAGGCTTCATGCCGTCAATTTGACTTAAAGCTCACTTCGAAAGTCATAGTGCAGCCTTTAATTTATGATAATAGCGATGCTTGCATCACGTCAGGTTTAAGAGCAAGAATTTTTCAAAGCCTAATGGTTTAACAAGGTTCGCATATATGGTTGATCTTATCAGATCCAGATAAAGATTCCTGTGATTTGACTCAATAGGTATCTCTACACTTGTCAAGTCAGGCAACTTTTTAAATTTCTTACAAGGTCTTTATAAGGTTAACATGACATGAAACTTATAGGCAGATACCGTATGAAAAACCTTCTTAGGTTAACCATATGAGTATCACAGAAGTCTCAAATGTGACCGCTAGCGTGGCTAATTGTAAGTAAATTTCTAGTTGTACTTATAAATAAAGTTTAGTTAATTTTATTCAGAAAATTGAAAAATTGTCGATGTTCAAAAGTGTCCTCTATTTTCCTTTTCATCCATTAACAACCAAACAATCATGGTTTTCTTCGTTCATTATTACGAAGTACTATTTTAACCGAAATTTCAATTAAACTAAATAGTATTAAAATTAACTAGTATTTACTATTTGTATTAATAAGAATTCAAACTTTTATAACTTACAAGAAAGTGAAAAATTGAAATTGAAGCATTGAGTGCAACAAGGGAGTTAAGCGGATAACACTCTTTTTGATATTATTGAGACATTATGGTAACAGTATACTCTAGTTTATACTAATAAAAATTCAATTTAATCTAAGGCTTCTTCATGATGCTAAGAATAAACATCTGGACGTATGACACGCTTTTTCGTTTCTTTAAATATTTGCTAAATAAATTTTCATTTAAAAACAAATGATTAACTGCATTGTATAGCAGGTTATTCATAGTCAAACAGAGGTTAGCAATATCAGGAACAACTAAATCATTTGATTTAAGTGATTCTGAAAAGTCAGATGCGGCTGAAACTGTTCTTGCTTCATTTAGACATATTATAATTAAAACAAATATATAGTTTTTCAGCTAACAATGTCTGTTTTATCATTTAAACAATAAAAAGCAGTTCCCAAAAATCTTAATTGCTTTTAAATATTCAAAATTTTTTATTTAAAACTGTTCTTTTTGCAATTTAGACATGAGTTAAAGTTTAAAAACATGTTTTAAAATTTTAAATCCAGGAAATATAAAGAAAACAATTAAAAATTTAAAGTTATCTTAAGTTTAAAATGAAATTTTTACTAACGCTTAAGACATAAAGTGATTGGGTGCAACAAGGGCGTATAAATCGTTTATGAAAACAATTATTTTTTAATAGTTTGTTATTACTTTTAATGAAGTTAACACTTAAATTTGATAGTTTAATACAGGGCCAATTCAATGAAAAAAAGTTGATATGATTTGCATTTACAGTTTTTGAAAAATTATAATGTAAATACTTTAAGTTGAAATATCTCAGATCGTCATTTTTTGCTATACGCCCTTGTTGCACCTAATGCTTGAATTGTAAATATTTATGAGTGTTTTTTTAATTTTTCTAATTTCAAATTATTAAATACAATATTGAATTGGTAAATATGTTAATCCGACTTGAGAGATTTTCACACTCCATCAGTAGTTTTAGCGTATCACTGTATTTTTCATTTCGATGAAACAAAATTTTCTTCAAAGTGTAGAGATAATTTGCACTTCCCTTCTACTTGAGCTTTCTTCCTTATTTGCTCTTCGAATTTTTCGCTTCCATCCTCCCTTCTGCAGCTACAACCGTGGCCTCATTACCAAAGTAAATATTGCATAGTCACTGCGGAACCAATGAGGAATCGGTATAATGAGATCTGACGAGAACTAAAAGAACTGTTAAAGGTAGTGAAATAATAAAGATTATGCTTTATAACAGATTGAAAAAGATAGAAAATGGAGTGAGGAAAAGATATGCGAGTAGCTTTAGTCGATTATGCAACAAGGGCGAAAGTAAAGTGCAAAATACGTTTTCTCTGTAATCCATTTCTCCTTCTAACATTGTCCACTATAAGACTTGGAATTTCTTTTCATGAAACAGAAGATTTAGTTTTTATTCCCTAACAGCACTATATCTTACGTTGAGTTCAATAGAAGCTTACATGTAAAGTTTGTGAGGTTACGTGATAAACCTGCAGTAAGCTAAGGGTGAACTCATGATGTCCGCCTTACGGTAAGCTTACACCGTAAGGTCATGGTGAGGTTACACTGTAAGGTCATGGTAAGCTTACACGGTAAGGCTGCGGTAAGCTTACAGTAAGTTTACAGTGTAAGGTTTTAGCTTACGTGTAAGCTTGAGGTAAGCTTACAATAAGCTTACGGTGTAAGGTTGTAAGTTTATTAGCTTATATATGCATGCTTACCGCAACCTTACCGTGTAAGCTTGCCATGACCTTACAATGTAAAATTTCCATAACCTTATGGTGTAAGCTTACCGTAAGGCGGACATCATGAGTTCACCCTGAGCTTACTGCAGGTTTACCACGTAACTTTACAAACTCTAATATAAGAATATAGTGAACTCAACGTAAGATATAGCGCTGTTAGGGCTTAGCTTATTCTATACCTATAACTTTTCGTCAATGCCACCTTGATATTTCATTTAACGGACAATTATTTTATTGATTATTCTTTTATATACAGTACGCTTATGAATATTGTAAACATTAAATGAGCAGCAGATTTAAAAAAAATAGATATTAAATGTCTTGTATAAATACCTGATCAGCCGTCATTTTCTTAAAGAACTGATACGAATATCTTATAAGGCCCATATCCGGGAGCCCTGTTTCAGCCTTAAAAGTAGCTAACGCTCTTATCAGGTCCTAATTAGGACCTTACACTCCTTGATTAATAAAACTTTATTTTCTTTCCCTATCTTTCATTTATAATAAATAATACTATACCTATTATAAATAAGAATGCTACATAAGTATTTACATTTTACACAGAAAGAATAAGATTATTAAATTTTACAAAACTTTTCGTAAGCCTGGATATATCAATTCACAAAATTAGTTTTGAAGCCCCACAGCAGGCTACGCACCATTCCATGCTGCAATAATATTATTGGATTTCACCATGTATGATTTTTCAGGCTTCTACTTATCTGAGTCCCAACTATTCCCTTTCATCAGTCTTCATCCATCCACCGTAATTGCGGTCCGTAGCCTACTTATATTAGAATCACTAGTATTCACCTGGCCCTTTCTGATCAGAGTTAAGGAAAAATGTGTTTTATAAACGCAGCATACATGATCGGTACGTAAGTATAGCTGCTTTATTATTGCACTAAGGAATTGTCTTAAAAACTGCCTTCTGCAGTAAAACTTTAATTATTATCCTTCATTAAAGTTTAATTTAGAGAAAGTATATTTCTTACTAAAAACATCTTCCAAACTTTCATTGTTAATATGGAGAGACAATGGCAGAAGTGAGTTTTACTTTTAAAAGTAGTCCCATTAATATAATTAATAAATTACTAGCGTTTCTTTCCTCGCTCGCTGACACTAGCTTGGATTTCTATGTTATTGAAGTTTAGTTTAATGTAGTATTGATTTATAGTAACATATCTTGTCGATTACGTGTTGGAAACAATATGTGAACTTATTTCAGACAATTCAATAATGTGTTTGTTATCGATAATGAATTAATTTGGCTGAACTCGGCTTTCTTGCGCAGGGATAAAGGGTATTGGGGCTTTCTTGCTCTATATTCTAAATGACAATTTTTTCATAGAATATGTAATGACGTTTTAATTCACATTTAGTAAACATCTGAATACTTTTTACGTTTTCTTGGCTTCAATTAGAGCAAATACTTCAAAGTATATATTGGCGTGTTAGGAATTTTCTGTATTTTTCCTAATCTAAAACGAATTTCATTAAATCGAAATGTTTTGATGAAAGGAATTTAACTTTGCCACTGATTAGGTTACATTTGAATTACAAATATTTGATACAAAACGTGCATTTTGAACAAAATATGAGATAAAAAATTTCTATTGGCTTAATTTTTAATTGACACTTAATTGAAAAAATATGAAATTTTTATAAAATCTGATCAACATCAGTTATTACGATTGTTTTTGAATTCGCGAAATTTTTATTTTAATTTCTCCATTCAAGTTGACATAAAAAATACGAACATTGAGGTACAATCGAAACTCGTCACTATTGATTGGGTCAATGCAAAAATTTGTTCTAATTCAAATTTTATAAATTGTTTTCTTTTTGTGAAAATAAGTTTTTTTATCTAAACAGCCTTCTATTTGGCATAAAAAAATTAAAGAAAATCTAATCCGGATACTTGATTCTATCATAGAGAAAATAAATTTCAAAGAATATAGTTCACCTCAGTTTTGTACAACTTCTTTTATTATATTTGATATTTTTTTTTATTTTCTTGTCATCCTCAGAGTGTAAGTTTTAGATCTGTTTTAGATCAAAAGGAGAATGGATTTATTACTTTAGTTATTGAACAGTCCTAGAATGAAAATTTGTATGAAATTCTAGAAGGGAGTTACAAAAGTGTGATATAATTGTTCTGTAACAATGTTTTATAAGTTGCTCTGTAACAGCCGTTCTGTACTATATTAAACAAATTATAAGTAAGGAATTAATTATATTATACTATACAAATTTTAAATGATGATTTAAGTAGTCTAAAAAGAATCATTTACCAATTACACTGGTCGACAAAAAATAACTTTCTTTCTGATTCAAAGATCGGACAAAGATATTCTAATAGGATTTTTATCGCTGAATACGAATTTGAACTCCAAAATTGCGTATCACGTCAAGAATTAGAGAAAAATGGACTCAAAGTTTTAAAAAACCCTGTTTTTGCCATTTTTCAATCACTTGTTAAAAATGACGTCAAGGTGATAGAAATATCTAATTAGGCTTAAATTAAAGCTAAAACTGTCAAATGAAAAAATCAAATAAAAAAAGACCTGAATCAATCTAAAATTTTTATTTAGCACAACTTTTTCATACGCGCGCGCATTATGCTTGTACTCATAGAGTGGTACTCAATGGGGCATTTAATTTTTAATTTTAATTGTGGTATTAATTTTAATTTATTGTTCTTGAGGTCACTGATCTTATAAATTTTCAAATTTCTATGTCCGCCATGTTGAATTTTTCTATTTTTACCCAAGATTCGTAATCAGCGACCTGAAAAACCCTTAGATACAAAGTATCAAACAAATCTATGAATTTTCAAAATCTATTGTTCGACATTTTGAACTTTTTCATAATAATTCATTCAGCAACATTCAATAAAAAACAATAAAGACAAATAAATAGCACAATTACAATTAATAAGTGTGCCATTGTGTACCGCTCTATGAGCTCAAGCAGAGTGCGCAGACACATGAAGAGATAGTGCTACAGGAATATTTTGGATCGATTCAGAGCTTTTTCGATTTTATTATTTTCGTTGACAGTTAAAGCTTTAATTCAAACCTTATAATATAATATTTAACCTAATAAACCTAATAGAATCTTCTATCACTTCTGCATACTTTTCTACACGTGATCGAAGAAGGACAAAAACAGGGTTTTTTGAGACTTGAATTCATTTTTCTCAAAATCTTGACGTGGTGAGTACTTTTGGTGGTCAAATTTGTGCTTAGCGAAGAAAATCCTATAAGAATATCATTCTCCGATCTTTGAATCTTTTTTCGTGTCGACCAGTATAATTATAATGATTATTTACTATTCAGAGAGAAAAATACTGCAAAATAAATGAAATTGGTGGTCCCTAACAAATGTTGCATGTTTGATATGTTCACCTTCTATCAAATAAATACTCTACTGTTATTTCTGAGCAACATATCTAATTTAAATAGATTTATTTATTTATTAAGAACTATAATGATAGATTACAAAACACACTGAAGTATATTATAGAATTATTCTTACTATATCTAAGCATAATGAAACAAATTAAAAAGTTCATAACCTACAAATTGTCATTTTGTATTTCGTCAGTTATTTCCAACGACGCTGTCTAATTAAGGACATGTGATAGAATATGACGTAGGTTGGCCGGTCTTACTGATAGAAAAATGAATCTAACATTATGAAATTTGGTAGACATTCATAAAATATTATAAGGAATGTCTGTCTGGTACGAGTTTGTTAATATTTTTGTATAAAAACAATTTTTTTAAATTATACATTCCAGTTGAACAATTTTCTAAAACTGGTTTTAAACAAAAATATCAACAAACTCTGACTAGACAGACTTTCCTAATAATATTTTATGAATGTCTACTAATTTTCAGAATGATAGGTTCATTTTTGTAGTAGTAAGCCCGGGGACAAATTTTGCCTATGGGTCATGTGACCACTTACGTCATATTCCATCACATGCCCTTAAAAATCTTTCTTAATAACATATTAAGATAACACACTTACATTTATTTTATTAATAAACAATGCGTAGCCAAATACATAGTAAACTTGGATGTTTAAAACAAAAACTATTACACGAAGTTATAGGCATTTTGTAGAGAAACTGTGAAACACGTCATCAATACACAATCACAGCATTCACAGCTGATTAATACTACGTAAACCAAACTTCATACTAAAGTTATCATCTAAATATTTATATATATAAAAATACATCTATATTTCATGTTCTGAAAATTAAAAAATTTTTAGAATTAAACTAATTTAAAGACTAGATGTCGAGCCCGGCTTCGGCGGGCATCTCATCTACCGGCGCGCCATCCACAATCCCGAGTCGAAAATTTAAACCTGATATCCTCCTGAAGAGTATTATTTAAACTTAATCTGACTTTAAGAAACCCTCAGTTTTCTTTTTTCTCTTGTTTAAGTACTCTAGGAGTTTAACAACTCCTTAGATAGCACTAATTGAACCTTAAACCCTGTACTACTTATATTACCTCCTTATATTTATGAAACGTATTAATTTTGTAAATATATTAATTAATAATGTTATCGAAAATATGAACATAATTAAAAAGATGCTTACATTTTGTAGGACTCTATACTAAAAAGAAAGTTTAAACTACAGTTTCCTAATTCAAAATTCAAAATTTTACTTATAAAATAGTCGTAGCAGTTTTTTTATTAACAAACGGACACCATAATTTTTATCATCGCAAAAAGTTTGTACTCTAAATCTAAATTAGTGAAAAGTTGTCTACCAATTTAAATTTTGGACGATTAAGTCAAATAATAAAATTTCACTAAAACATAGTTCAAATATTTATTATATTTCAAATTAGTTTACAACTTTTTACTAATTCAAATTTAGAGAGTAAATTTGATTGAGGACAGGTTTTGTAGGGTTAAAGCAGGAAGAAAATTCTACAAGAAAGGATGAACCAGGGTTTAATAAGGTTTCCAATACCTCTTGCTTTCCTTCTTTTACCATCTGCTTGAATCTTGTTACTCGGGGGTTTTTGGGGTCCCTGAAGTCAAATCTGATAACAGATTTTTATAATTCAAAATTGCGGATCCAATATGACGGACGAATGTTTTAAGATTGGCAGAATCTGCTTGAAACTTGTTACTCAGGATCGTTGAAGTTTTCGGGACCGCTGAAGTCAAATCTGATGTCAGATTTTCAGAATTCGAAATGGCAAATCCAATATTGCGGACCAATTTTTCTAAAATTGGAAAAATTTGCTTGAAACTTGTTACTCGAGAGTTTTTGGGATAACTAATGTCAAATCTGATGACTTATCATGTATATGAGTGGCCCTCAAAAGGGCCGATTAAAATTATTATATTTAAATGTTATAGTATCATTAAAGTGTCCTTTTTCCGCTTTACTGTCATGCATGTATCTAGATTGTGTGATTTAGATGGATTTTAATCCACTTTAGTACTGATCTATATGCTGTAGAAGATCTATATCCAGATCTGATTTAATTGATTCTCTCTCAAGTCTAATTGTAAGTGATGCAATGTAGAGATCTGAAGACACTAAAAGTTTATGGATTAAATCCTCAACCGTGTGCAACCGAGAAATTTTTCTTGCGTTGTGCAGACAAAAGTGCTTAATGCCTTTTTTAATGTTCCGCTGTCTTGAAGGCAAAGTCATTGAAGAATGGTGTAGATACTTTCCTGTTACAAGCAAGCATTTCTAAAATTTGGTTAAATCTCTTAATTAGCTCTTTGTCAACTCCAGTTATTTTTGCGGTCTGTTCAACGTCTGCGAAGAATCTGCGAGAAGTGTTACCGCAATTAAAGTTGCCGGATCCTTGTCGTGGTTGGTCAATTATCAGTCCCATTCTCTTTTTGAAATCATTGCAAATTTTTCGCTTAGTATCTCGTACAAACTCCGTTTCTTCTACAATAGACACCTAACACTTTTTGACTTTCAACTTATACGCAATATGTAAAATGCACTCCAGGAACCTGATTAGCGCGTGCAAAGTAGAAAGACCAAAAGCAAAAAAGCTATTGTTTTCAGATCTTTGCTTTACACAGTTCAGATTGTTCATTTGAGTTGGTTTTGCTTTACAAATATAACAAGTGGAAGCTGAAGAAGTGTCACTCAGTGCGTGACAAACTTTACTATCCACCATAGTCAATTTCATTTCAGATTCAACTACGTACGTAGCATTAGATGTAGTTATCGTCGTAGGTTTCAGGTTTTAAATTTGAGATTTGATGTCATTAATCTCGGATATTGTAAGCTCGTTTGTATCTTTACAAAATTTAAGCAGAATAGGAATACACCCTTTTTATGAAGAAGTATGAGGATTTTTCCTAACTATTTGCTTTGTATCTTTTAATTTTAAGCAAACAGAGACCATCGATGCATTAATCAAACTTTCATTTGTCAAATTTTCGTTGACAAATTTTTGATTGTAACTTGTGTCAGTTGACAATCCATCAATATCAAACTTAAATTCAATGTTTAAGTACATAGTTCTTAGTCTATTGTCTGGAATTCGAAGAGATAAATTTGGGTATTTAATTAACCTATTAATAGAAAGATCACTAAGAGACTGAAGCTTAATACTGGCACCTTCTTCTGTTACCTGGATTTCTGAAGGATAACACTCCTTTTTAGCATTGAATAGTTGGTGATAAATATCAGCATTTCTTGCCTTAGCCTGTAATTGAATGACTTGCTATTAATGTTTTGATAATTTAGTTTGTTCCAATAAAGCTACAGCTTCTTCTAAAGAGTACAGCACATAGGAATTATTTTTAGACATACCTGGAAGATTCGAATTTTCAGAATCATCAGTATGCAAGAGCGTTTCAATAGCATTTGCTAATTTTTGTTTCCCTGTTGTTCGTAAATTACGCAGAAATGCTTCCTTAATTTCGACTTCCAAAAACTCTTTTTCAATAGTTGATAATCTGCGTCTTGTTGTTCCCGTAGAAGCATCTTCAAAAGCTAGAGTGGAATTTCCTCTCCCTCCTGTGGATTTCGTTTGTGAGAAATCAGTATCTAGCTATACTTGAAACTTTTCTTCAAACTGGCTTTTAATGTGGAAAAGTTCTTTTAAAATTTACAAAAAAAGTAATATTTCAAGTTGCTGCCCATAATTGCTAGTTGTTCAGGATTAATACTGTACTGATTCTGTAAGTGATTTAACAAATCTCAAATTTTACTGTTTTTATTATCAATAAGAAAGTCGCATAAAACCCTCTTACGAACTTTAAAAACATCCATAGTTTATCTCTTATTGTTACCAATAATAAGAAAAACTAATGTAAAAGTTTAAGAAATATTAGTAGTAATACCAACCTTTTTAATCAATTAACTTTTTTTACTTCAAAAAAATAAAAAAAAATCTATCATGAAAATAATAAAATAATGGAAAAAAATAATCAAACGTAAAATGACCAAAGAGTACAAACCAGGTAAGTATATTTACCTGTATAACTTACTTGCTTATATATAAAATTGTATGTATATCTCTTGTGAGAATCACACACACCTATCGGCAAAGTAGGAACTACAAATTTGAGCAGCAAATTCAAAATGTGAACAGAAATTTTAACAGAAATTTACACATTTTTGCTAGCAATTGTTGGCAGTAAATCAAATTTTAATATATTGCTAAATTTCGAAAGAATTTAAAAGCATATTTTCATATTAAAATCTAGTGTGAACAGTAATTTCAAATATGACTAGATATTAACTTTGCTGTGAATTTCATACAAATTATAGCCGCAAGAGGAAGAAGAAAGAGGGACTGCAAAAAGTGCCCGTTTTTGTCACTTGATTTTCAAATTAAAACCTTCACAAATCTAATTCTTATGGTATGACATAAAACATAAAAAAGTTTGAAAATGAGTATATACTTGGTGGTTGGGGGTTTTTGTGCACAATTAAAAGGAATAAAACACAGCCAGTTATTGCAACTATTATTACACCTTTATTTAAACCAGTTCATAAAGTACATT
>WNHD01012323.1:3217-14442 GCA_011057455.1 Ganaspis sp. Gsp50 | reverse complement strand
ACTTTAATAACTTGCTTTAATAATTCACTTTATTAATTTGCTTTAATAATTTACTTTAATAATACATTAATTAAAAGAAAAGTTCTTTTAAGAAAAATAAATATTTACTTTATTCAACAAAATTTATGATCAGATTAAATAATTTTTTAATAAAATTATTTGTTCGATTCGAATAAAATTATTTGTTCTATTCGAATAAAATTATTTGTTCGATTCGAATAAAATTATTTGTTCTATTCGAATAAAATTATTTGTTCAATTCGAAGAAAATTGTTTCAAATTGAACTACTATTTATTTAACCACATATGAAACAAATATTTTTGATCAACCATTTCTTTGTTTAACTACATATATTAAAAAAATATTTATTTTATCCAATTAAAAACATTTCAATATTTTATCCAAATTTTCATAGATGTGTTAATTATTGTTGACATTGGTTTGTGTTAATTTCGTTCCAAGAATAACTTCTTTTCTTGCATGCAGCAAGGGTTAATTCAATTAAAGTTGTGACCTTCGCTACCAATTTTCACATCTAAAATGTAATTAAATTTTGTGACGATTATCGCTTTATTTTTTTATCCTTTTTTTTAGTCTAAAGTTAAACTTCTCTTTCTGAGAAATTGAGTCACTTTGCAAAAATATTTCGGCAGTCACGCGTCTCGTTCAGAATTCACGGACCACGTGTTGTACGTGTAACACAATACGTGTGAAAATTTGCATACATAAACGAGGAGTATAGTCGCAATTATACACAACGAGCATCGTCCACGTTTTCGCGAGACTTGGAGAACGTGACGGCTCCCCTTAATTGGACAAGGATCGAGAATTGGATTAATCATCAATTTTCTGACTTTTAATTTATTTTTTAATTAATCAAGCAAATGGTTCATTAATTAAATAAAAATAAATTATTAATAAAAAAATAAATCATTAATAAAAAAATAAATCATTAATAAAAAAAATAAATCATTAATAAAAAAATAAATCATTAATAAAAAAAATAAATCATTAATAAAAAAAATAAATCATTAATAAAAAAATAAATCATTATTAAAAAAAATAAATAATTAATAAAAAAAATAAATCATTAATAAAGAAAATAAATAATTAATACAAAAACTAATTAATAAATAAATAATTAATAAAACTTAATAAAACAGAGCAAACTTCATTTCTTGTGTTTTCAAATAAAAACAATTATTTTAACAATTTTAAAATTTTCGTATCAATAATCACGAACCTAAAGACAGATTCCGCGAACTCAAAATGGCGGATCCAATATGGCAGCATCTGCTTTTCATAAAATTTGATACGTTTGTTGCTTCTTGAAAACTGTACGCAACTTCGCGATTTAGAAAATCAAAATGGCGGATACAATATGGCGGGCATAATTTCTAAAACTCCATGAAATATATTTCATTAGCCTCGTCATTAGCATTTATAATTATAAAATATTCTCTAATTCGAAGAAGAAACATTTCCTTAAATCCAAACATTTCAAACATCGTTTCATTCTGTACGATTGCTTTAAAATATACACGTTTACCAGCTTTGTCTTTTAGCTTTAAAAAGAATTAGACACATGAGACAATTACATTTGATGGAACAATTTCAACAAACGCGTACAATCAAGTTGCGAATGTAACGTAGAATCATTTCACGTCCAATGACATAAAAGGACTGTTAATTCGTGAAATTTGCATTTAACTTGTAAATTACTTCATTTGCGAACATTCATTTCGTTTTTCATTGTTCCCCACTTTTTTTTTACAAATTATTGCCACAAAAAAGTTAACACACAATGTTTTCTTCTCCTAATTCGTATCATTTTACGAAAATATTCATTTTAATGAAATCTCATTTATGCAAAAAAATACAAGAGCTTGTCTACCCCCCCCCCCCTTAAGGGAAATAAAATTAGAAACGTCTACTCATTTTCGTTTATCAACAATATTGTGAATATTTAATAAATTTTTATTTATTTTTAGTTATTTCATTGAAACTAAAAAATTGCCCCCCCCCTATCTTAATGTAATAATTTATTTATTTAATTTAAATACGACGTTTTAAACCATTTGTTAAAGTCTCTTTTAGAGAGAGAGGAAAATCGCTAGACAATTATTTTTTTCTATACAAAATATAGATTTGGGGGGGGGGTCTGCCTTTTGGACATCCCCCCTTCTCATAATGTAAATACAATGCTTCCTCTATAAGGAAGCAAAAATGGATAGTTTAGTCCAAATTCTTAATTTCGACCTAAAAAGGAAGTTTAGAAAAATGTGTTCTTAAAATAAATAAATAATCTAGAATAAGTTAATTTCGAAGATCTACAAACTTCTGCCTGGTGTATAAATTGAAATTGCAGCTGGTACTTTGGCAGCGGAACTCCATTAGAATCGGCATTTGGCACATTTTCGTGATTCCTGATGTCATAGTAATTACCTAAACAGAGAATAATGTGTCTCTGCCTCCAGCACAATAGAAAGCAACTTTAAATTTAAAAAAAAAGTGTGCCAAATATTAATTTATTTTTTAAGTTGGTAGTAGAATCATAATTTATTATAATTTAATTATAAATGTAATTACAATTCAATTATAAATGTAATTATAATTCAAGTATAAATGTAATTACAATTCAATTATAAATGTAATTTCATTATAATCAATTACACGCTTTATAAATTGAAAACAATTAGCATTCACATTTTGTGACATAAAAACTTAAAATTACTTAAAATATGAAATAGAAAAATTTTCCTGGTCATGGAGAATCGAACCCGCGAGTCTGCATCTGACAATCCAGTACGCTACTCACCGGGGTATTCTGCAACATTTGACTTTTTAGTACAAATTTCTTTTATATCTAATGTAGCTAAAGAATTGCTGCTTTTTCTACACTTTGCAACTTTGTTTATGAAAAATTTAGGAAGGTGAGAAATTAATTTACAATTCAACAATCGTTCCAACGAATTACTTTTATTGTTAATAATAAATACTTTTACGAAATATAGAAATTACTTTTCTGAATATATTAATTATTTATAACAAGAAGATACAAAATTGTAATGTTTTCGCGAAATTAACAAAATTTGGTTTCGGAATTTCGTCCGCAGGTTCAAAAGTACATAGCAGTTGGCTAGATTTTTAAAATTCAAAATGGCGGACCCAATATGGCGGGTGTTTCAAAATGATCCGATTCGCTTGAAACTATGAGGGGTCGTTTGCAAACTGTGTAGCACAATTTTTTTACATTTTTAGACCCCCCCGGCCAACGTAGCACTTTTTAGATTGTAAAAATTATAAATTAACATGCAGGTAGTATTTCTTTGATTCCTCCTACCGAGGAAGGGGGATCCATTTCTACATAGACTATTTTTACATAGTTCATGGTCGACTCCTTAGCACTCGGATCCCGCTGTTAACAAATCTAGTATCAATTCTTTGAAATTCAAGATGGCGGATCCAAAATGGCGGCCTAATTTCTAAAAATTACTCGGATTTGTTTCAAACTTGGTATTCGTGGGTTTTTGATGTCACTGATTACGAATATAAAGTTAATTTCTTTAAACTACGAATAGAAAATACTCTCAGAGTGGTTTTTCTTAAACAGAGTTTCCTATATTTAGACAAAAAGTTTATATTTAAACTAAAAGTTTATATTTAAACAAAAAATTTATATTTAGTTAAAAAATGTATAATTAAACAAAAAATTTATATTTAGACAAAAAATTTATATTTAGACAAAAAATGTATACTTAGACAAAAAATGTATACTTAGACAAAAAATGTATACTTAGACAAAAAATGTATACTTAGACAAAAAAAATTATATTTCGACAAAGAGTTGATACTTAGACAACAAATTTATTTTTATTTTACAAAGAAACTAAGTACTTCTGCATATACAGAATAAAACCCCAATATTTCTTTTTAAAAAATCGTGCATGCAATTCATCACTTTCCTTTTCTCTCGTGTTCTGTGTGAAGAGAAAAAAAAGCACGAGCATTTATTTCCACCTGACTAGCTTCAGAATCGGTCTGCTTCTATAAAACGAGTTGACAAAACGTGAATTCACTTTCTGAGTAAAATTGTCAATTCCTGACACGTAGGCCATTAACAATAATTTAGTCACTTGGAATTTTGCCTCCAAAAGTATGAAGAAACATGTTCATGGTGCTTAAAGGGTGAATTAAGTGCAGAAGAGAAATTGGCTTTTTTATTTTTTTTTTTAAATGACAAAAAAGCTTAGAAGCTCTATTTCTGTCGCTCTAATGAAGAGGCTCTCTTTTCCCTCTCTGACATTTGTTTACCATGCTCGCCATTTCACACAGGTTCAGGCGTAACATTGTTGACACGCGAACAAGTCGCCGGTGTCACGAGGACCCATGCAAATTATGGAAAGGACTTACCTAACGTTTGACTGTCAAGCATGGATGATATCCACTTTTATCCAGTGAACGACAGTCGAAAATCGCGCACGATTCACCACCGCACACAGCATCCACATTCCACCATAATCTGCGACCGCGCCGCAGACGCGGATCGAAACTACGTCCGCGTGGCGAAATAGTTCCCCCCAAGTTCTGATATGAATACTTTCCCATAACATTGACAATGTTAAAGGACATTTACTGATAGCGATGAATATCTATAACTCGCTTGGATCTAATTACTTATTTTTGTCGATAACCTCTCGCTGAAGCTTATTCGATTTGTTTTTGTTACATTTTTTGTTGAATTCTGATTTATTGCACACGCACGCATTTTTAATTTTTTAAAAAAACCATTTCTGTGTGCATGTAAAAAAAATTTATTTTTTTTGCTTTATTTGTCGTTAAATACTTTTTTTTATAATACAAACGAGCGTAAATTCTAATATAAAAACACTTCAAACAAAAATACTGATTTATTGCACACGCACGCATTTTTTATTTTTAACATTTTTCAAAAAATGAACTTGTACGGCCGTGCAGTAGTTTTTAATTCTCTAGAATACCATGGACTTCAAATATAACAAAATATTAGTAAGGTATCAAAAAAATTTTTTTGATTGATATTGCAGGGTTCTTCTTATTTGATATTTCATGAATATTGCATGGAAATATTCAGGAAATATTCGATGTCAATATTTCCTCACATGCGGACATTTTAGAGCTTGTACCAACATTTTCTGAACCTCGCTGTTAAATATTTCTAACCTTTTAGTACAATCTTCCTGAAATATTCAAGGAACATCTGGTGCTATGTGCGGGCAATGGTACATTAAAACCTTTCGAAAAACAGTTGAAAGCAGAAATGACCATCTTCAGGTGTGGAGAGAATGAAAGAAAGAAAAACTGAAACTTTATGTTCTGTTTTCTTCTGTCAATTCACATTTTCTACTTACATATGATTATTTTATTATTATAATAATAATAGGTGCTTTTTTATCATTAGAATCGTGTTCATAGTTAAAAATTAAATAAATGTTCGAAGTTAATTTTAGGTTATGTATACTTTTTCATCTTTTTGTTAACAATTTTCTATAATTCTACTTTTGAAGTATATTTATATGAATTGCAGAAAAAATTGTATTATTTATTTACAAATATAAGGTTCGGATATTACTATACATATACCAAAAAAAAAAGAATTTAAAATTATTGTTTTACTGTAATTTAATTAGTCATTATGTAATTACTACCTTTCAAATTAGTTAAAATACAATAAATTACTAATCCATTTATAGCGAAATACCCGGTAAAAACAGAAGAACTGAAAAGTATTAAGAAATCGAATGTTTTTCAATAGGAGAATTTTCCATTTTCAAAAACTCCAATATGGAGATTGAAAAATGAAAATGTCTATACCTTTTAATTCCTATCATGCATCACAGAATGGAAAGCCGATATACGTATTCAAGGAAATTAAATTTTTTTATTTCATTCCCAGTTAGTGTTTTTTCAAAATGGAAAATTCGCCTATTAAAAAGAATTAAATATTATGCACTTTCAGGTTAAAACTTAGAAATTTTAATTCTTTTCTATTCCTCTGTTCTTACCGGGTACTGAACTACTAATTAAATTGGCCAAAATTCTACTAATTCAGATTTAGAGATTATAAACAAATTAACAGACTAATGACATACATGTGCATGTGGCATTTATAAGAGTTGAAAGCTATTAGTAACTTTTTTTAAATATCTGACGATACAAAAAAGCATTGTCACTGGATACAAATGGCTTAATAAAAATGGTATTCAAAAGGATTAAATAAATTTCATTTTCACTCAAAAACCATGATATTTCAATATTTTTCAATTCTGTTCTCCTTACTGGGATTCTACGCAAATAAACTCTACACAATAAAATTCTACACGTTTATAATTCTAGACAAAAACTCGACACGGATTATTATTAGAAAAGTCATAATATATAATTCTATACGCAAATAAACTGTACAATAAAAATTTCTACAAAATACAAATAACAAGTTAAATTTAATTTATTTAATTGCACGCAATTAAATACTGCATCATAAAATTCTACACAATTTAATTCTACACGACAAAATATTTTAATTATCATTTTTATTTAAATTTTAACTCTACGCCGTTAAATTAAATACCAGATAACTTTACACAAAGAAACACATTTTGCACATTTAAATTCTCTACACAATCAAACTCTCCGCATTTGGGGTTATTATAAGAGGGAAAATCAGCTTTTAAATATAGAATAGAAAATATTCAGTTTTGCGTGAAACTCAGAAAATTCGAATCTTTTTCTTTTCCAGCCTTCTTGACGAGTTGACAAATCGTAAAATTATCATTTCCGTCCCAAAATATCAAATTGTTATACTTTGTTAACAATTTAAATGGAACTTATACATTCCACGCGCGAACATAACCTATTTTTTATTGTTGACTAAAAAATCAATAAAAATGAAAGTCAGTGAGATGAAAATGGTATATAAGATTACATAAATATAACCGTCGCTTTGTTTCGAACTGAAGTAAAACAATAAAACGTTTAGTGATTGGAAATATGTAAACAAAAGCAAGTTAATCTTTATTCGAACTCTGTCAACGTCATTTTGGTTTACGTAGTAAGCATGTATATTGTACGTATGTAGCAACGAAAGTAATTCTCGCGCATCTCCGGAACTCTGATATTATTAGTAACTCAATATGGCCGACACGAAAGAACATAAACAGAGTGGTGACTACGATACATCGTATGTTGGTAAGTTTTTCCAACGAATTTCAACGATTTTTCGTTACCAGGAACTTGCCATGTTTTCGGCGAATCTTAACCTTTTTTTCTTGTGTTCGAATCCTAACCTCAAAATTCGCAGCCCGATCCTATTCATTTTCAAGTCAAACTGTCGTTCCCGATGTTTCACTTAATTTCCACAACCTCGGAATTAATTTAAATAATCTCCAACATAACTCGAGAATTTGAAATACTATCTTTTTCTGGAAAATTATCAATTTCGTGTAATCGTATCGCAATTGGAATCAAACCACGAATGTTACTTTTCAAAAGATTTTTTGAACTTCTATTTGTTTAGTACAAAATAAACAAACTTGTTTAAAACAATAGTGTATATGATTCTACAAAAATAATTCATTTCTTGTCAGTAAATTAGAACGTTGACACAGAAAAATACGTTTTACACTCAATTTTATTCAACACTTGTTTCTTTTTCCTAATTTAAACAAAATCTTCCAGAGAATGTATGTTTTGAAAACAAAAATAATGAAAAGGTCTCGCAGTATGCTCGAATTGATGACAAATTAATTGTTTTTTGTAAATAAAAATCAGCAGCTGATATTGGACAGAAAGCATGGCACGATTGTATCGCCCTCTGGTGCCAAAGTCGCCAACTAATTGTAGATTTAAAATTTAAAGGGCACACAAAACTTGGCATATTTAATTACTTTTAATACTATTTTTGATTATTTTAATGTTTCATTTGTAGATTTAGATCATTTATATTTTAATATTGATTTACGAGCTTAATTTAATTGAGTTTTGATAACTAAACTCCTCTACGTCTTAAAAAATTTTTTAAATTAATTACGTAACGGACATTCGTATTTATAAATTTCAAAACTGGAATTTAAATAAAATTACAGAGCTGATGTCAGCATGATTCAACGTATTAGGTAAACATAAAAATTATTTAAAAGGCTGCTTTCGCGATTCTGCAGACGAAATTAAAATTTTTATTTAAGATTCCTTTCTTTAATTAAAAAGTTTTTATTGGTTAATTTATTGATAAAAATATTGTTGTTTATATTTTCTAAATGGAGCATTTTTATTTTTAAAATTAAAAAAATATGCAAATAAAAAATAAAAATATGAAAAAAATAAAAATTTGAAAAAATAAAAATATGAAAAAATAAAAATATGAAAAAATAAAAATTCATAAAATTATAAAATTATATGAAGAATTATAATTACGAAAAAATTGAATAAATAGAACAAGTATATGGAATAATTTTATTATAACTATTGCTTGGATATTAATTATTTAACTTAATTAAAATTAATAAAATATAGCACTACTTTTTTCTTTTTGTTGTATTGTTAAATAAAATTACATACAATACATTTTTTAATAATAACAATAATACAATTATTATTAATGTGATTATAAATATATTTAGCGGAATCATTCAAAAAATAGTTTAAAGAAAACTTTAATTTTGGAAATTAAAATTATAAATTAATACATTGTTTTTGCTCGCACATATTTGTAACAATAAAGATTAATTATCAATTAATTTTTGCTCGCACATATTTGTAACAATAAAGATTAATTATCAATTAATTTTATTAGTATTAATTACATTCATATTAATTACAATTAATTACATTCATATTAATTACAATTAATTACAATGTAATTAATATGAATTATAACAAATAATTATAACAAATATATTTGTTATAAATTCCTTTTGATAATTAATTAAAAATTGATTTTACTCTTCTGGGAGAAAAATTTCGTATTGTAAATAATTGATATTGATATGAATTAATTAATACATAAATGACATTTAAGTATAAATTCAAATTTTTCTCCCAAAAGAGTAAAATCAATTTTTAATCAATTATCAAAAGGAATTTATAACAAATATATTTTCATTAAAAACTGCTAATTATTTTATAAATTGAAAATTCCTTTTGCAAAATTAATCACAGTTAATTTGCTGAATTAGCTCGTAAAATACGATATTAAATTTTAAAGGTCCGCCTATCTCTTTATTTTATCGCTGAATTTAGAGCATTTCAGTAAATCAAATAAAATTTCCCTCCATCCAAATGTGTATGTGTGTATGTGTTTGCATAAGGGAAAACGATTAATGTTGTAGGAGTAAATTGCAAAATTATCCAAAGCTTAAATGAAATCCGAACAAAAGCTCTCTCGCAAAGGGAAACTTTTCGAAAAGCTCTCTGGAAAAACGAATATTTCTATATTTGAAATTTATGCCTTGAATTATTGTTACACTATTTTTGAAATCCCAGCTTTAAGTTTTAACTTTATTTATCCAATTTAAAACAGAGTTTACAAATTCTATTTTAAAATTTATATCCGGAATTCAATTTTTCATTTTTCATTTACGTAGCGTCCGTTGAAAAAACGTTTAAAAATAGAAAAAAATCCAATTGAATCCAAATATTTGTTTACAATAAACAAAGGGGAATAATAAGAATAAATAAAGTTATAACCAAAAAATCACATATTTGTTTGTATTTGTTCATTTTGAAATTCCTCTTTCTCTTGTCTCTTTTTTCTCTTTTTTCTCTGTTTCTTTTTTTCCTTTTTTTTCCTTTTTTTCCTTTTTTTCCTTTTTTCCTTTTTTTCCTCTTTTTCACTTTTTTTAATTCAATGGACATTTTTTACGATTTTAACGATATTTTAGAAACGTTTCGATAATGTTAACGCATCGTGAATAAAACGCCTGGTAATAAACATCATTTGTCATAAAACACTGCTGGGCCAAAACATGCTGAGAGGGAGGCTTGATGGTTTCTTAAATAAATATCTGGAGACGAGAGCACATCGTAAATTCGCATAGTTTGCACCCCAGGACCATAACAAAAGCGATCGTTATTGCGTTTTAAAATCCGCTCGTATGTTATGCAGTTAATCCACTCGCAATCGCGGAAATAAATTGCAGAATCAAGAACACTATGTTTTTATCGCTTAAGGCGATAAAGAAAAATATCCAGTTTATCCAGGAAACGATAAAAGCATATCCACATCTTCTCCAAGCGCTGAAAAGTCTAATTGATTGCCAGGGATAATTCCCTAATGACAATATTTATTTCCACTAAAGTAGAGTAATTATTAAAATCATAATCATAAATAACTGTTCAAACTCTTTAGCATTCCCTTCTTTGCGATTGGTTCGGAATAAAAAAACACGAATTATAAGTCCCATACCAAACACTAAACTTTATAGGAACAGTTTGAAAATCAAAAAAATATGAAATGTTCACGTTTTTGCAAATTACAAGGTGTTTCTAAATATTTTTTTGCATTCTCTTTTTTGCGAATAATTTGAAATACAAAGGAACAAATTTTAAGCCCCTTATCAATCACTACAATTCTTTGGAACAATTAGAAATTTGAATTTTAAAAATATAAGAACTTTTCACTTAGATTCAAATTTTAAGGTGTACCTGAAATTTTTTTGCTTTCTATTTTCTGCATTCGATTCAGAATAAAAAACCACGAATTTTAAGTCCCATTCCAAAAACTACAAATTTCTGGATCAAAATCAATTTTACAAACTTGTACATGCAAAAAGAAATTTTTATAAACTTGCATTTTTCACGTTTTTTAAAATTTCACGTTGTTCCTGAAATTATTTTCAAATTCTGCCAGTTGCATAAATTTCGGTAAATAAAAGTACAAATTTTAAAGTACTTCCCAAATATTACACTTGTCTGGATCAATTTGTTTTTTAATATAATATGTAACAGTGTGTATGTAAAGAAAATCATGCTCGATACTTTTGCAAATTTGACAGTGTTCCTGAAATTTTTATGCAATTCTGCTTTTTGCATTCGATTCTCCAGAAAAAATAGACCCAATTTGAATATAATAACGTTTTTGACACTTTCCTGGATCAATTAGCTTTTTCAAAAATTGTAGATGCAAGAGAAAAAATATTGAAATATGAATTTTTCACGTTTTTGCAAATTTGACTATGTTCCTGAAATT
>WNHD01012321.1:0-10300 GCA_011057455.1 Ganaspis sp. Gsp50 | reverse complement strand
TAATAGACAAACGAAAAAAAGTAAAATATAAATCAAACTAAATAACGAGATCAAAAGAAAAAAAAGGATAGAAAAATTCCTTACTGTTCGGATTTAAAAATCAAAATTGAATTACTGTCCTCATTCAATTTTTTTAATTTTATTTTCTTTACTGAAGTTCGTACATTTTATTCTCTTTATTGAATATACTTAATTTAATCAAAATAAATGAAAATAAATGAAAATTAATAAAAATAAATAAAAGTATATAAAAATAAATAAATAAAAATAAATAAAAATAGATGAAAATAAATGAAAATATATATAAATATATAAAAATAAATAAAAATAAATAGATATAAATAAAAATAAATAAAAATAAATAAAAATAAATAAAAATAAATGAAAATAAATAAAAATAGATGTAAATAAATGCAAATAAATTAAAAAGATGAAAAAAGATGAAAGTGGATGAAAAAATGTAAACGGAAAGAGAAGGACCGAAAAAACGTGTTGCAAAGAAAAGAAGAAGCAGAAAGGATAGTTTAAATTTAAAGAATCTTGGGAATGAAGTTGGAACACGTTTGCCACAACGTGAAATCTTGAAATTGACGTTGAAGCATTATTAATAAAAGAAATGCCTTCTACCCCCGTTTTGTAACAGTCGCATGGAGATAGTAGAAGTAGAATACCAATGTTGTCCTCCGTGTCGCTCACAAGCGAATCCTCGGCGTCCGTGAGGTCCTCGAAAGGGAAATTGCAGTTGGATGTTGTCAGCCCTAGCAAAAGAATACATTTAGAAAGAAAAAGTGCCATTTGTTTCTGCGTCTGCGTCTACCATGGTCGATGAAACAATTTCATCGTGCTCGTAATAGGAGACAGACCTGTACTCGCATATCTGTTATCAATTTTAAATTCCTCCTTTTTTCCAGCTGAGTTCACCCCCCCCCCACTCTCTAACCCTATCACAAACAGCTAATTCATTCAGATTAATTCTGCCACTTCATCTTTTAGTACTCTTCAAAAAAAAAGAGAATACGTACTCGTTTAAACTCAATTATTTTCTATCTTTAGTCATTCTCATTTTCAAATTAATTATTCTTTTTTTCAAATTAATTGTTCTTAACTATAATATCAATTGAGATCGATTGAAAAGAATCAAAGTGAAAAATCAGTTTTCCACTCAAAAGATTAGTTTTCCTTTGGAAAAATTGACAATGAACTTTTTACAAACTTTAATGTCTACTTTTATAAATAATTTGAACTTATTAACAAACAAAATGTTCGCGACAAATGAAATTTCTTAATTTTGCGTTTAAAATAAAAATTGCTAACTTCTGGGTTTTTGTCGTATTTAAAATTTTGTCTTAATTTACAATTAATTTATATTTTGTATTTTTTTTTCGTAACCTGGTTTCGGGATTATGAGTGCTAAAATTATGAGTCAAGGTTGTCAAAAAAGAAGAACTTCTGAATACAACAAAGGGCCGTACAATGCTAATTAAACAAGATGTAATATTTAAAAAAGAAAAGAAATGAAAATATGTTTTGAAAATTTGAATCCAGAATTTGTTGAAGATGTAAAACAGAATCTTTCTCCACAAGATTAATCTAACAAGATTAATAATTAATCTAACAAGATTAATAATTAATCCAACAAGATTAATAATTAATCTAAGATAATCGTGATCAAGTCCTGATTAGCAAAAATAGGGAAAAATTGAAATAAAAGTAGATATACAATTATTGTTCTCGTAAAGTTATTTCCTGTTTGATGATTTGCCTAGACTTGAGACTACTGATCAGCATTCATGGAATTTCTTCGTGAACTGGATAGTCAAGTTCACTTAGCAACATATCTGGTACATAATATATCGGCCTTTCTAGTTCGCTCATAAACCTGCTTTTCGCCCACCCTGGTCTATTTCGATTCACCACGTGTAAGCTCATGAACCAGTCAAGAATCGAATATTGAATGACTTCAAGAACTACACTGAGTCCATTTTTCAACTCATAAATTTTCCGAAATTTCTTTTCTTCCACTATTTTACGGATCGACAATTTAAAAGGAAAATGTTCGTGAAAAAAATTTCAACAAAATGTTTCGTAAAACTTTAAAACAATTTTTCAATGAAGCTTTAAATCAATTGTTTCAGAAAAGTTTAAACTAGTTGCTCTACAAAAATGTGAACCAATTATTTAGCGTAAATGTGAACCAATTGTTTAGCGAAAAAATGAACCAATTGTTTAACGAAAATATGAATTAATTATTTAGCGAAAACATGGACCGATTGTTTAGTAAAAATATTAACCGTTTTGTAAAAATATTAACCGTTTTGTAAAAATATTAACCGTTTTGTAAAAATACTAACCATTTTCTATTTTTTTGATACGCAACGTTTTTTTAAATACGAATCATTTTTTTAAAGCACGAATTGTTTTCTTATGAACACGAACCATTTTCTTTTTAAATAAGAACAGTTTTTTTTAAATACGAACAGTTTTTTTTTAAATACGAACAGTTTTTTTTAAAATATGATCCGTTTTTTGTAAATACGAACCAATTGTTTATTTGATACAAATCGTTTATGAAAAACGAAGAAACAAATTTTTGCTATTTTAAAATTTTTAAAATATTTATTTAAAATTTCCAAAGATTCTATTTTGCATCATCTTTTTATGTAGTTATTAAATAAGTACTGGAACAATGATTAAGGCCATGTCCAAGATCCTGACTGGTAATCTAGAGATCTACCTTTACCTCTCTTTTTTCCTAAACCTTTTTTCAAAAATGATAAATCAAAAATTCATCACGCATTTCAAGGCTTCCTAAGATGATTCTCGAAGTTTTAAAGTGGCATTTTTTAGTTCAAGCGCAAGTCGTACCACAAAAATAAGTCGATAAATTTATCATCATCCTTATATGGAATTTTTCACGGAATTACTTGCACTAAAAAAGATATCGCTTTAAAACTTCGGGAATCTTCTTAGGAAACCTATAAGTGCATCATGAATGTTTTGTTTACTAGTATTCTTGAAAAACAGTTTTAGGAAAAAAGAAAGATAAAAGTAAATTCCTAGATTACCATTCAGGATATTGGACATGGCCTTAAGCAAACAAAAATTTGCATTTTATTCTTGTAAATGAAAAAACCGTTGCAAACTTCAGTATTATGAGAAGTTGGTCACAGGAACCTCAGTCATTCTTCATTGATCAAATTTTAAAGAGCAATTAACAAAAAGATATCAATAATTAATTACCGTAAATGTATAAAATACCTTTTAACTGAACCAATTTTATACAAATTTTATACTCAAATGTATAAAATACCCTTTAACTGACGTAAATGAATAAAATACCTGCTAACTGACGTAAATGTACAAAATATCTGTTAACTAACGTAAATGTACAAAATATCTGTCAACTGACGTAAATGTACGAAATACCTGTCAACTGACGTAAATGTACGAAATACCTGTCAACTGACGTAGATATACAAAATATCTATTAACTGACAAATGTACACACCTATTAACTGACATAAAAAATACCAACTCTCAAACATAAATAATCCAAAGAAGAATTTTTAAAACAATTGGATGATAACAAAAACACGTTCGAGATGTGGAGGGAAATTGTGCCAGTACTAAAAAAAAGGTGCTCGGATGAGAACAAACGTGTTCTCCATTGATTTTAATAATATTTAAGTGGTGACATCAATGACATCAAGAGAGAAAGTGAAAGGAATTGATTTATAAAGAGATTGCGACAATACGTCTAGACAGAGGAATTATTCATTGAGGAGTGATCCACTTAAGATAATTCCTCGTCTCGGTTTTCAAGGAAGACACTCAACATATTCTCGCAATTGTTTCTTTAATGTTTGTTCACATTGAATTCTAATGGTGACATTAATAAAGGAAATGGGCCAGATTAATCCGTTGAATCAGATTTTAATAATTTGGTGGCAAAAAGCAAGCAAGCAAGCAGTGGCAGCTTTTCTAGAATAACAATTATTATCAAATTATTTTGATTTTTTTATTGGAATAATAATAAATAGTGAGCTATTATAAGAAAGGGCTTGTAGTTTTGTTATAAACGCAGCATTTGTTTGTGTAATAAGCAAAGTAATTTAGTGTAAGTGTAAAAAAAGGGTCCTGCGGAAGTGATGATTAAAGGCTAGGTCAGGCTTACCCTCATTGTCGGCCTTCAAGTAGAGCTGCCCCTTTGGGCTCAGACACTGCCGATACTCGGTCGTGTAACATTCTGTATTCATTCAAACCATACTTTATTTTATGACCAATAAACACAGCAAAAGTTTTCTCAATGATTAAAATCAATTGTCAAAACTTGAGATTTTCAGTTGCATAAAAACGAGTCAATTCTTAACAATTCAAAAATAACAATTTTTTATTATTCCTAAATAATTTTCCCATTCCAAAATAAATTTTCCATTATTCAAAAATAATTTTTCCATCGTTCAAAACGAAATTTTATTGCATTTAAAATTGTTTGAACTTATTTAAAAAATTGATAGTATTTACAAATTTTTACAACTCTGAGTTTTTTTGTGTATTTTGCTTCCTTACAGGAAAGCCTTGTTTTTTTGTATTTATTTTTTTTTGTATTTGTTTTTTTTTGTGTTTATTATTTTTTGTATTTATTATTTATTTACGATTCAGGTTCTTTCTTTTTGTTTTTTGAAAAGACAAAGTTTTGTCTGCTTGAGTTTCACTAATTTAAAAGCGATTTAAAAGGCCACTTTCGGAGAGTGTCACTGAAATATTAACCCTGATAAGTTCAAATATAATGTCACAAAAGTTCTCTAAGAACTTCATAAATTTCCGTTCGGTAATTGCAAAATTAGTTTGAAACTCTAGGGCAGAAAAGTATGGCAACTTGAGCAATGTCAGAACTTTATAAGAGGTCGTCAATAATGTTTAGCAAAGTGTAGACGAAAAAGCAAAGTTTTTCAGATAAAACTTTTTCAATAAAAATTCCCTTTAAAAAACTATTCATCGACTAATCGGTCTTTGAAAAAGGCTCATTAGACTATTAGAAGAAAAAGACCGTCAATCGAAATAAAATAATTACTAATAACCAAATAATAACCTAAGAAGATTCAAATAATAACCTAATAGCTTAAAATAACTAAAAAATAACTAATAATAAAACGTTTCAACAATCGATAACTAAATGTTATCAAACAATTGTATATCAAACAATTAATAACAGTGTTTCAATAATTATGAACCAAGCTTTTCGTGAATTAATGGACAAATGATTTTTGAACCAATGTATCTCAAATTGCGGAATAATTTAAAAAATTATGCCATTTATTCCGCATGAAGAGTGTTATTGTTATTGCGCCCTTCACACAGAGAGGTACTCAGTTGAATTATCGATTAGTCTTTTATTCGTAGACACACTGAAACCTAAACACTTCCTTTCGAGTGCGTATTAAAATGGCGAATAGTCGAAGTTTGTACGAGATACATGATAACGTGTTTCAACAAAAGCAGTGAAAATTATCCAAGTACAAAAACACGTCCTAGAAATTTTAACCTTTAAATTATGAACTATTAAAAACTCTTTATAAACACGAGATAAATGAATTCAATAAAATATGTTAAATAAATTAATAAAAAATACATTTTAAATAACTTTCTTGTCTGAATTTTAAATCTAATTTCAATAAATTATTATTTTTTACATTATTTCATTAATTTTAAATTCTATTAAAAATTTTACATTATTTTATTAATTTTAAATTCTCTTGTAAATTTTACATTATTTTATAAATTTTTAATTCTCTTGTAAATTTTACATTATTTTATTAATTTTAAATTCTCTTGTAAATTTTACATTATTTTATTAATTTTAAATTCTCTTATTAATCACAAATTATTTATTATTACAAATCTTTATTAATATTCATCTAAAACATTAAATTTCGACTATCATAGTAAATTTGCATTATCAGAATAAAAATAACGAATTCATTAAGCAGAACTATATTCATTGTTTTCTCTTCTCAAATTACAAAAGTTTATTTTTTATGAATACTAAATAGTTATACAAACGTTAGAATAGTACGCAATTTTTGCTCATTTACAAAAATGCAATATTAATGTATTTCTCAATTTTAATAAGCAAAATTAAAAAAGATAAATGAAGAACATTAGTCAAATTAATTGAGCAAAGAGAATGATCCAGTGATAATTTGTTTTTAAATCGTGTAGCTTTGAGTCTCTAATATAAATTTCAAGGGATTCTAATTATTCTAATTAATTCAGGAAAGATGCATGAGTGCAAACTGCTCACTGCCATTTCTGAAATTTCAACAATAACTCTACTGTGCTTTAAAACTTCAAATTCACTACTATTGTTTTCATGTTTTGTAAGCATGTTCGTGATGTTTTGAATAACTGAAATCGGCTGCGTGTAATAATTTTCTAAAATTGTCATTTCAAATAAAACTATCATAAAATAACTGGAAAATAAAAACAAGATCATAAAATAACTGGAAAATAAAAACAAGATCATAAAATAACTGGAAAATAAAAACAAGATCATAAAATAACTGGAAAATAAAAACAAGAGCATAAAATAACTGGAAAATAAAAACAAGATCATAAAATAACTGGAAAATAAAAACAAGATCATAAAATACCTGGAAAATAAAAACAAGATCATAAAATAACTAGAAAATAAAAACAAGATCATAAAATAACATGAAAATAAAATAAAGATTACAAAATAAAATGATGATCTTAAAATAACATAAAAATAAAATGAAGATCATTCGTAGAATAAAGATTGATTTAAAAAACATAAATAAAAAATGTTATTGATAGAAACACGTGTCATTGTATCTAATCACAGCTACTTCTAATGATGTGTGAAATCGTTTGAATTTATTTATGTGAAAAAAAATAAACAGGAAGGAGTTTGACGAGAAAAATTGAAAAGTGATATAAAACGCCAAGTTCAGAGTGAATTTTTCAGCTGAAGAAAACCGATAAAAGCCGTTGCATTCTGCACATTGAACACAAAAAATTGAGAATGCGAATGCCAATAACTGATGAAGCGATCCAGAGTCATAGTAACAGCAATAGTAGTAATAATAGTACAGTGATATAGTAGGTCACAAAAAGAGCAATCAACAACTAAAAAAGTGAGTGCCCACTGCACACGAATGACTGATCTGTTATCAAAACAAAAACACTTTTCTTTCGCAGTTAAATTCAAAAAACTCCTATTTCAAATTCATTCCATTTTCAAAATTATTCTCCAATTGTTACAACGCTTTCAATAACGACTTAAAGTACAAGATCTTAAAGTATAAAATCCCAAAGCATCTAAAGTTGTAACAATCGTTGTAACTTTCAACTATTATAATTCTTAATAATCCTTTCTCTATGAGGAAGATAATTTACTTTCTCTATGAGGAAGATAATTTACTTTCTCTATGAGGAAGATAATTTACTTTCTCTATGAGGAAGTTAATTTATTTTCTCTATGAAGAAGTTAATTTACTTTCTCTATGAAGAAGTTAATTTATTTTCTCTATGAAGAAGTTAATTTACTTCCTCTATGAGGAAGCAATAATTGCAACAAGTAATAACGACTGCTGTAACTTATGAATTTTCCCCATCCAACCTAATACCAAAAAATCGAATAATGAATTTCAAGAGGCAACACTAACGCAAGTCAATTTAAAACATCAATTAAAATTTTCCAGTTATAAACCGAAAGGATAAAAATTAACCCATCTTTAAGTATTTAGATAATAAATCGAAAGACAAAAATGTTTCCATCGAGTTTAAATATTGCTTTTAAAACTGGTCATTAAGGAACTTGAATCACTTTTGTGGATTTTCAAAAGTAATTATCGCGATGCAGATGATTCTTTAAAGAAGAGTAAGATTCATTTTCTGGTATAGTTGCGACATTAATAAGTTGCTTCGACCAATGTTACAGTGCCTCTGGCAATAATTTTATCATTTTCAAAGCCAAACCCGAGTAGTCGCACTAGCAAAGGATTTCCAAGAACAAAAGCTTCATTCATTGCTTTAACGAACCAGAATATTATTCCAATTTATTTTGCAAACTGATGTCTTAATTTTCTCATTCTCAATACCGAAAATAATAGAATAAAATACAAGAGAACAAAATTTAAGTCAAAGTTTTACTCAAGATTCTAATTGAATATTATCTGGGAACATTTTATCTTAAAAACAATTTCATTTTCATTATATTTTTCTTTGCGTTGAAAATAATCTCTTTAGTTTGAGGTTATGTAACGGTCGCCACCCTCCTTGAAAACGTACCTTACAGATTGTAGCCAAAATGGCGACCTGCTTGTTTAGTATCAAGTTTGCAACAATTGCGGTGAAGAATTTATTTTCATAAAATAAATGATTGGGTCATTTAAAAGATTTCTAAGATTCATTATGTTCATTATCTTGAACAAGCTCTTAATCAAATATACCATTGAAAAACAAAAATTATACGATGAAGAAAATTGTGAAAATAGTAATAAATAAAATTAATTCTGAAAATAGTAATAAATAAAATTGTAAAAATAGTAATAAATAAAATTGTAAAAATAGTAATAAATAAAATTGTAAAAATAGTAATAAATAAAATTGTGAAAATAGTAATAAATAAAATTGTAAAAATATTAGTAAATAAAATTGTAAAAATAGTAATAAACCAAGAACTAAAGAACCTTAATCTTTGCGTGCAAAAAACCATCCAGGGATAAAGTGTTGCCTCTTTAATAAAAGAAACCGAGACTCGATAATCACGAGGAAAATCCTTTTTTAATTTAACGCAAAACGACAAAAGTTACTTCAAAAAGAATCGTTTGACAGCATTGGCTTATACGGCGCAGTAAATTTCCACACGGAATTCATTAAAAACACATTTGAACAAGTAGAAAATTCTCTTGAAAGCCAGAATGTGGTGTTTTTTTGTTTTTTGAAATTTTGCCAAGTGACCGATCGAAGCGACATAAAATTTGAATACGGCCTCTCTTTCTCTCTCTCACTCTCTTTCGCATTTTTCTAGTTTTCAATTCCCAGTCTAAGATTTACTAGCGCCAATCCAGAAAGGGGGATAAGCATTACGCGAGATTGTACAGAAGTTCGAAAACTATAGGGGATAATATTTTACAATTCTGTCTCTAGCAGCTCTGTGAAACTCTTGGGAGAAGAGTGGGTCTGGCTAGTCATCAGCGATACTATAGTATAACAAAAGGGCGTACGGTGCTCTCTGAGGAGCAAAAAAGAGCACATCAGGAGGGTAGTGGGTGTAAATAGAGCATAGCATGGTTAGAACTAGAAAGCTTACATACCAACGCCATTGGTCTGCGAGGACGGAAGTTGTACCGCGACACCAAAACCGCGCAACTTCACTGGAGCAGAATTCTCTTTTCCGGCTAGAAGGGCGCACTGTGGTTTCAGATCTCGATGGATAATATCATTCTCGTGACAATAGCGCAGGGCTTCCAGGATCTGTCTCATGTAGTGGCTGAAATTGAAACACAAGCTTTCAGAATTCTGTGTCAACATTTGCCTCTTATCCTGCAGGAATAAGGCTTTCTAAATATCATTTCATTCCATTCACATCCAACGCATGATTTTCTAAACGCAAACCACCACGACTTTTATTCCCGAGATAGATTTATCTTCTTCAAATCAAATCACAGTTTCTATCCGTCTTACTCGGGAAATGGAAAATCTTACAGGACGTTATTTATCGAGTCAAACTTCCAAACAACCCTGTAACTAGATTTATGTCGTTGAAATTTATCAATCAAACTTGGCCAATAAAATAATATTTCAACATTTGTCTCATAAATAAAAAAAAATTTCATTTTGAATAATAAATAAAGTAATATTTCAATTTTGACTCTATTCTAAATCAGAAACAAAAAGAAAAAATCAAAAAAAATTTCAGGAACACTATGATTTTGGCAAACATGTGAATTTTTCAAATCGACCATTTTCCAATACATATTTTCTTAAAACGCCAATTGATCCAAAAAAGTGTAGTGTTTGTAACCTACGTAAAAATTCGTGTTTTTTCATTCCGAATCTAATACCAAAAGAAAAATGCAAATAAAATTTCAGGAACACTTTGAAATTTGCAAAAACGTGAATTTGTAAAAAATAACTATTTTTTTTAAAACGCATTTTGTTGAAATTCTAATTCATCCAGGAAAGTGTAGTGTTTGTAACCTACGTTAAAATACGTGTTTTTTTATTGCGAATCGAATACAAAAAGAAAATTGCAAATAAAGTTTCAGGAAAA
>WNHD01012319.1:0-10443 GCA_011057455.1 Ganaspis sp. Gsp50 | reverse complement strand
AAATAATAATTTAAAAAATAAATTATATTAATTAATAATCGCTATTGACTTAAATACTAACTTTTGGCAGGGACTGCCCATCGAAGAAATACCTTAAGATTAAGACTATAAGGTAAACAAACTGTGAAGTATACAATCAATACAAGCATTGTTATTGGTATAATGACACTGATTAAAATGACTAACTTGCAAATAATAATATCAACATTGAACATTTAAATTAAAATTAACATTTACCTTTTAATTTCAACTGACAAATAAATTTTTGTCAAATACAAGAATTTTTATTTATTTTAAAATTTTAATTTCAATTAATTTTAAAATATCTATTTTATCAAAGAACGTGGTGTTTTTTAATTGCTTTTATTCCATTTATTGTATTAATGTTTTCTGGATCGCTGATTACGAATCTCTAGTCACTTTTTCAAAGTAAAATATGGCGGATCCAATATGGCGGAAACTTTTTCAAAACATTTATGTATTTTTATAATACTTGATGTATAAGTGTTTTTACTGGGGGTCACTAATTAGGAATATGTAAGGGGTCGTCCATAAACTACGTAGCTCGTCAAGGGTGAGGGGGGGTCAAGACATTGTCTACGCTAAGAGGAAAAAATGGCGCTAATGTATGGAATAGTGTGCTACATGGGGGGAGGGGGGGTCTAAATTTCCAAAAATTGGGCTACGTAGTTTATGGACGACCCCTAATTCGTAATTCCATAATTTAAAATTGATCTATTACTATTTAGAAAATATAGTTTATAATGTCATGTGTATTAAAATGTAAGGTTAAATAATAAGAATCGATTTTAACGATTAATTGAAAATCTTTTATTTCATTGTGTGACAAATGCATATCATTTTCAGTGACTTTTTTTGTTTCGAAATTATAGTTATACACCCAATCACAATAATGGTGTCCTTCCGGTTGAATGATCTTTTTAGAAACTGCGTCATTTATACCATAATGTTCTCTCTAAATCTGAAAGAGTGCGGATTCGTTTACCCTTTGAAATAGTAAGAAATTTGACTATTAATTAGTCGAAAACTACTAATTTGTAGTAGAAAATTACTAATTTTAAATAGTAAGTAAAATAATTTATTATTTCAAATTAGTAATTTTCTACTACCAATTAGTAGTATTCTACTAATTAATAGTCAAATTTCTTAATATTTCAAAGGGTAAACGAATCCATATTCTTTAAGAGTAAAAAAACTACTAATTCAGATTTAGAGAGTTACTATAGTTCGTGGCTAGCATAATATATAAATCACCATAAACTATAAACATTATTGTAATATTGTAAGAATGACACGGTTTTTAAAAAGGTCGAAAGGGCAGCATTAATGAGCTTGGGTGTATCTTGTCATAAAAAGTATTCAAATCTTTATAAATACAACTTATACCTATTTTAATCAGAAAATAATTTCACTTATTACAAGAATAATTTATTTACTTTAAATAGAACAAAGTTCCGAAAAAATCTAAAAATTTTTTAAAAATTGTGAGCTATATTGGTTCCGCGATTTTGAATTTTTGAGAAGTGACTTCATAGTCGTAATTAGCGATACAAAAAACAATTATACACTTATTGTTAGTTTTAAAAAAATGTCTAGATTTTTAGAAAGAATTTCCACCATATTCGATACATTTTAAATTTTGAAAAAGTGACTTGAAATTAGCAATCAGTGATTCAAAAAACCTTTATATACCAAGTTTCATAAAAATATACGGATTTTTCAGAGAAATATTCGCCATATTGAATCCGCCATTTTGAATTTTGAAGAAGTAATTTCAAAATCATAATTAAGAACCCAAAAGACCTTTATACACTAAGTTTCATAAAAATTTAGCGATTGTTTCATTTGGCGGCCATATTGGATCCGCCATTTTGAATTTTAAGAATCGGTCTATGGATTTGTAATCGCAGGGATGAAAAATGATCTAAATTGAACAATACCATAAAGTTCAGGCTATTTTTCTGGCTTGTAGATTAGAATTTGCGGTTTTTTTCCAAATTTTTATAACTTCAAACTTGAAAATGTGGCTCTGTAATTTCTGACCTCGATTTCCTATAATTATTCGATATTTGATAAGCTTTTTTTTCATTCAAAACCCATCCATTTTCGTTCATTCCTTCCGGAAATTTTAGGTTTTGAACAGATTTTCAGAAAAAGGCACACTGTGTGGCATTTCGCACTTGGGCATTTTTAATAGTTGGAGAATTCAGAGAGATTCAAAAGATGCGTGTTTTCTCAGAGTTTAATAACTAATACAAATTTTGCTCTTAATTGTTATAAAATAGCAAAAAGTCAATTATTAAAGTTTTCCCTGACCCTCGTTTGAATGAAAAACCTTGTCTGAATTTGCTACACCGATATTTACTTCAAATTAAATTTTTCGATAAAATCTGATAAGCTCAACTAATCTCTTATTGTGCAAACGGTCTTTTATGTTTTTCTTACATAACAGACCATTTAACTTTTGACCTAAATAAGTCAAAAACTACTCTTTCGAGAGGCGTAAACTTATATTGTATACAGGTAGTGCGATAACAAAGTTTTTATTTTATCGCGTTAAATTTAATGAACAACGTACTATTACTTCATCACTACAATCTACTCCGACGAGACTTTTACTTTTATTAAATAAATCATTCAGAAAATTTTAATCCAAGTTCACAAAGCTTCTTAATTAGTACTGACATTTTTAAACTCTTCATGTTTATTTTTCAACAGTTTGTACTTTCAGTAATTTTGTCGGATAAATTTGTTCGTTAACGAATCTGTTTGTGTTACTTATTAATAAATCATGAGTAAATAGATTTAACGTGATGCTATTCTTACTTAGCCTTTAAAAAAATCGAAGAAATTTTAAGTCTCATCTCAAAATTAGGTAATTTTATTCTCAAAATTAGATAATTATTAAAAAGTTTTCTTTTTAGTTTTCTTTACTTCTTTTTATCTTACTATAAGTTTTCTCGTTATTTTCAAGTGCAATTGACAAAATCCGTTTCAAGTGAGGTTGCATAGTGTAGTGGTTATAGCGTCGGATTTTGAAGTTTAAAGAGTCGCGTGATCGAATCCTACCAAAGGCAAATTTTTAATTTATAAATTTAGCCATGTTTTTAAGCATCTCGAAAAATTGTATGTAAATTCGAATAGTATGTGAATAAGATTAAAGAATTTGTAATAAAATAACTATATCTGAAGATATATATGGGAAACTTCAAAGGAGGTTTTGGAACGTTCTTAGAACGCGTTTTTTAGAAACGAAAAGAAGTCCAAGTTTTTAGAACTTGGAAGAAATTACTTCACAGTCTTTTTTTGTGTAGTGTCAATTTCCCGAATAACAAACTGAGTGCTCGGATTTATTATTTTCGGCAAAAAATGTCTTTTCAAAATTGCAAAAAAAGAATTTCAGCTGTCTTCTCCAAAATCAAGTTGCTGTAACTGTAATCTATATCTTTGATATAAAATATTAAAAATACTTTATTATGTTTGATTTTCTTTACTTTTTGTTTAACACTTTGTTTTTTTATATTTTCAATTGTATGTGCTTTCAACTTCTCGATAAGCACAATTTTATCATCTTTCATTTTTATTACATTTTGATGGGAGAAAGTCGACTTATATCTACTCTTTCAGTTATCCTTGGTCAAATTTTTTTGGTCTTATAAATCTTTAAAATTTTCTTCCGTGTATTTTTAACCCAACGAATAATTTCGTGACACCTTGTCACCATCGATTAAGGAACTCCTTGCAAGCTTGAATTTGTCGGTGTAATCATCAGCAGTTGATAATGTAGCTATTTTAATTAATTGCCAATGCGCAATTTTATTCCTATAGCTTTTCATCAGTTCATGGAATATTAATAACCGGGTATTCAATCCGCCTCTGAGAATGATTAATTCTAAATTGTTTGAAAGCTTCTGAGTTAAATAAATATTACTTGGTTCTGCGCAATATGGTCAATATAAAGAGTACATGTACTCTGCTTTCACTGTACCAACATAACACACAAAACGGAAAATCTCGAGAGTCTGTTTCTATCGTGTCTGTAGTTCTTTGCTCAATTGCTTATGAAAACGCAAAATGTCAACGACAACGACCTTGAACCTAATTCAGGACATTGCGAAAGACTATGCTCCTTACTTAAAAGTGGAGTTAGGCAAAGATGTAAGTAATATAAGCCATTGTTAGAATATTATTGATACTTTTTATCGGAATGCTATCTCATATACCAATGCGTTCACAGTAGTCTAGAGACCAAGCATACCAACCTAAAGTAACAAAAATTACAACCAGTCAAATCAACGTAACAGTTTCTGCAATATTTTTAACCTTTATAGCCAATAAAGTCTAAATTATGTTGCATTTTCTATAATACATTGAGCAAAGTTTCTACTTCTTGATTGCATCTTAAATATGTCTTCAATAATTTATTTCAATTTTCTCTTTCAAATATTTATTTTTACTTATTCTTTTCATCAAATTCAAGCGCTGTAGGTATAATGTTTTGTCAATTCGTGAAAAACATAGATCTATTTTAAATATTCGAATACTGATTCGAATACAATATACAATACTGTATATTGTTGTGGAGTTTCATTCTTATTCTTTTTATTTATATATATAGCACTATGTTGTTTTTGTCTATTTTTTTTTTGACAGAACTTTTGTAATCTTTTGTAATAAATTGAACAGATTTAATTCGAATGCCCTTAATGATGGTCCTCTCTAGGACTTTTATTCAAGGCGGCATACATTTTTTTTCTTTTAAGTTTAGGTATTTTTATGTAATGGGCACTATCAGAACACTTTTAAATTAAAAAAATATGAAAACAATTAAACATATATGTATATTACTCAATAGTCTAAAACTTTTTTATTAAAACTTAATATTAATTATATATTGACAATAAATATATATTTTAAATACTTTCCCAAAGCGGGCGCGGATCCAGACAGGATGGCGAATTTCTTTTTATAATAATTCCTTTATTTTGTGAAATCTTAGCTAAATCAGCTAAATTAATAATTACAACACAAAAGAAATTGCTATGAAATAAATTTCGAATGTAAGCTTCAAAATTATAGATCTTCTTCTTCTTTTTCTTCTTCTTCTTCTTCTTCTTCTTCTTCTTCTTCTTCTTCTTCAATTTAAGTGGCCTTGGTGCGGCCAATTCAATCACACGAAAGTAAAAAAACTATAGATTAATATTAACTGTAACTTTCGGGGGATTCTTTTTTCGATATATACAATAAAATTTCAAGTTGAGATTGAAAAAAAAAATAGTAGAAAAAATCGTAATTCGTATGGATGGATTGTTATAGGTATCATATATGCTGAATGAGATTTGAAAAAATTTTAAATTACGGTTTATAATCAATCAATCTGTCAAAATAAGGTAGGAAACTTTAATAAAACTTTAATTCCACTACTTGTTTTTATTAGAATGATAATAAAACGTTTTAAAGAGTTTCTTAAGCAAAGAATATTTAGCAAGTGATTTATTGATGTATTTAATAAACGCAGTTAATTGTAATTAAAGGATTTTTTCAAAAATATTTACAAGACTTTTTTTATTTAACTACATGTATGTTCGCTCGAGTATTTGAATGCGCAATTATTCATTTCAAAGTACTTAATAATTGTTAAGTTTAAAAATGAAAAATTAGGACTTTCACAACCAATGGTTAATAGGTATAATCAAAAACTGAAAACACCAAAAAAATTGATACTCGAATTAGATATTTGTAAGAAAGAATTAATATCATAAAAAATTCAAATTGAACACAAGCCACCTCAATTACTTGATTAAAAAATATTTATTTTTTACAGACAAAGGGTATACATGACGTTATAGAAGATATGCAGATACGATTGGAGGAATTTGAGTCTATTATTAGAATGGTTAGAATTTTCTTTATTTTTCGACACGAAAAAAATTTACATCGCGTTATTGATATTTTATTTAATTTTTGATAAACTCAAAAAGTAAAAATATTTGCATTGTATATTTTACTATTTTATATTATGCGAATACTCTTCCTTGTTTTTGCATTTTATTTAACATTTTTTTTGCATTTTTCTTTGTAACATCGAACTGTTATAATTAATTTTCACAAATTTGAAAAATAGTAACACTTTTTTTGTGTTTAAAGATACAATCAGAGAATGAAAAATGTTTGAATCAAAACATTCCAACGTTTCGGATGATGTGTCCAAAAGTAATGGATCTTTGCAAAAAAGTGGATATGCTGGAACGCATTGTTCTTAGAATAAATTCTGATCTAATCGAATTGGAAAGAGATGTTGAAAGTGCCGAAGCTGAACTTGGATCAACGGAAAAGAGATTCACGATTTTAAACCCGTTGACCTTCTTCGTAAGTTGATAAACAAAATATTTATTTAAACTTGCAAGAAAAATTGGCAGAAACTTTTCAGAAAATTGTCCACTCAATTTTGCCTCAAACTTGACAAAAATTTGAACAGAAAGTTTATTACAAGTTAGCATACACATATGTATATATGACAAGTTAGTTTGATACAATTTTACATTGCAAACTTGCTACACTGTTGAAAATTTTGTGTATATTTAACACAAATTTTATGTCCCAGGAGGTCCACTCAAAATTTGTGTTAATTTAACACATTTTTTAACACAAAGATTAGGTTAATTTAACATAAAAAATGTGTTACATTAACACAAATTTTGAGTGGACCTCCTGGGACATAAAATTTTCAACTGTGTACATATTTTCATTGTATGTCGCGAGTTTTCAATGCAAACTTGATAAGCAAAATTTTTGCAGATTTTTTAAGTTTGTTCCAAATTTTCAAAACATGACTATACATCGAGAATTAAATTTTCAGAAAAAATCTGGAGAACAAGTGGCATCACATCGAATCCCTGCAGAGTATCATCCACCAAGAATTTTTCAAACAGATGAATTTTTTAAACCCCAATAATAAGGATGTTCAAAATTCTAGAAAAATGTACAGTTTAGATTAATTTCTTAGATAAAATATTTCTATTTTCTTAAAAAATTATTCTCATATTTTGTTTAAAAGCAAATAAAATTGTTATCTAAAAAAATAAGTTTTAATAATTAGTAATAAATCAATTATTACGATTCTATTTTTTAATCTTATAATATTAAATCTTCAATGTATGTGCTACTAACAATGTACGTGCAGTTTGCTTTTCTTAATTTTTTTAAAAAGAAAAAAGTTGTTCTTCCAACAAATTTTTTCTGATAATGGGCAAACGACGGGATCTATTTTTTTTAATTTGTTGGAAGAACAACAATTTTTGACAAAAAGAAAAATTAACAAAATCAAACTTAGTTAAAAATGAAGATTTAATCTTAAAATTAAAAAATAGAATAGTAACAACTTTTTAAATTTTCTTTTCGATGTTTTTTTTACAAAAAGTACGTTTAAAAACAAAAACAAAATTATAAGCTTTCGAAAAAAGTGACATAATTTTTTGAAAATTTATAACTTTCAAGTGGCATTGCAAAAAAATTGAAGAAAACCATGAAAGCTAGTTTTAAGCAATAGAAGAAGAAAAAAAAGTTTAAAAAAATCCGAGTTGCAAAAGCTGATTGGTGTGCGATTTGACGTGTAATGCCCATGTGTAGCAATTGGCGCTTGATTAAGGAGTTTTAAAATTGCTTTTGAGAAAAATTTCAGGTTTGAAAGAAAGCGATTTAAGAACTTAATTTGGAGTAAGAAGTTTAAAGGATAAATATGAATAAAGTGATCAAAAAACCGGTTCTCCAAGGAAGTATGTATGTTACGGTAGAGAAAAATATTCCATTCCAAATGCCGAAATATTGGGAACCAATGAAAGGCGTCAACAAGGAAACGGAAAATTCCTGTCCTTGATTTCGATCCTAAAGAACTAAAATGCAAATTTCTGAATGTGGGTCGTGCGATTATTATACGAAATATTGCATAATAAAGGTTTTGACCTCCTTGTATTTTACACACACGCACACATGGTGCTTATTATCCTATTTATAAATTTGAATTCAGACAATATTATTTTTTTCATATGACAGAGAGAGCTCAAATTCTCACAGATCCTGAACAAAATTACTTTCATTTTGATATATTTCTAAAGAAAAGAAATAACTGCCGGTTCAAGAGAAATTTTTGTTTTTTTAGTAATTAACAAGTTCAAAAATGAGAAAAGGTAGTGGGGTAAAAAATAGACATTCTTAGACTAAAAATATCCTAAATCGTAAAGAATTCACACGTTTCAAATATTTAAAGAAAGTAAGAGATTTTTTTAAAATGCAACTTTTGAAGTTTGCAACGAATAGCTGCTCTCTAAATCCTGAATTAGTAATTATTTACTAATTCAACGGAGAAAAGTAGTTTACCGATTGTAATAGTAAACATTTACTAATTTTTAGTAAAAAACTACTAATCAATCAGTAGAATATAACTATTTTTTAGTAAAAAATTACTAATGAAATTAGTAGTTCTTATTAATTGAAAATGTGAACTTTGACTATTTCAATTAGTAGAAAACTACTAATTTCATTAGTAATTTTTCTACTAAACATTTTTCTACTAAAATTTTCTACTAAAATTTTCTACTAAAAAATAATTATATTGTGCTAATAAATTAGTAGATTTTTACTAAAAAATAGTAAAAAAATTTTTTTTACTAAAAAAATGGTAGCTTACTATTTTATTCGGTAAATGACTTTTCGCTGTTGAATTAGTAGAAAATGACTAATTCAGATTTAGAGAGTGCAAAGAGGAATTCTATAGTTCAGGAAATTGTTAAAACAAATCATTGCTGCTGCTTGTAAAATTTTATTTATTACGAAAAATTGAACTTGTTTACATTACTTACTTTAAGCAGTCGTTTATAAGCATTAACTTAAAAAAATATGCTTTTATTAATTGTTTAAATGGTTTTCAAAATAATTTTCGTTGTAATTGTTCAAAACAATTACAATTACTTAGATACGGTTTATAAAATAAATTCCAAGATTATTCTTTGTTTATTAAACCACTCCAATGATCAAACTGAAACAATTTTCTAGAAAGGTCCGTGTTAATAAAGTTTTGAATTAAAAATAAAAATACTTACACAATTTTTAAAAAGAATTTACTGAAACGTACCTTTTTGACATTATTTAAATTTTATTTACAATTCCTGTTGGTAATGGGTAACAGGATACGGATGATTGTGTACAATGAGAAGCAAATGTTTTAATAAAATTTTACAATTTACAATCTAAAGAAAGCTTTATGAGCTCTTCCATTTGGTATTTGACCTTGTAATCTTAGTCTACGAACAGCTTCTCTCAAGTGTTTTGGTTGCAATGGTCCTGTTTCTTTGTGAGCTTCCATCACATCTAGAGCTTTTGGATTAAATAGCAAAATGTAAGTCAGTTTTCTTAACATTATTTTATACTTATTTAAAACATCAAAATGATAATTAGGTAAACTTTTTCAATTTTAAAATAAAATCTAAAGAAAAAATTTTCACATTTTATTATATTGACGAGAAATAAATGAAATAATGATAATGTTGATTAAAGGCTATAATATTTTAAATAAATGTTTAGTTATCGAGTGGATTGAGTAACAGATTTTAATTGTAATTTAATAAGAAATTAAATTTATTTATTTAACTAACAAATTAAAACTAATTAATCTTATAAAACTAATTTAATTTAATTGTAGAGTGATTAAATGTAATTTGTACTTTATGTTGTTAAAATACTAACCTTCTTCAACCACCTCTCCAACAAAAACTTTCGCTATTCCAGACATAGCAATTACCACATTTTGAGATACTGAACATCCTGTTATGGTTTGCATAATCTAAAGAAAGAAATCAATCTAATTACGTAACTCCATCAATCGCAAACAATAATTTCGTGCAAAATCTATTTAAATCACTCTCTAAATCCGAATTAAATTGAAAAGATTATTAGTCAAATATGACTGCAATTTGAATAGCAAGAATTTTTGAAATTGAAAATGAAAAATGAGTTTTCTTTTCATTTTTTGCTTTTTCATACAAGATTTTTTTGTTACTTGAATTTTGAATTTTTATTTCTTTCTGACTAGTAAGTATAGCAACGTATAATTAACCATGAGAAAAAAACAGGTCCCCAATTTTTTACAGGATTATTCTTGAGATTTATTAATTATTGTTAAAGCAAATCCTAATCTTATTGGAAATTGTTTTCTTGTCATTCGGAATGGTACGTTATCATTAGACTGTGTTAATGTTATTCGTGGTAAAATGACAATTTCTTTTTTATTATTACCAGTTATTATTTTTGCATGAATTTTTATTACTGCTATTTTGCTTCCTCATAGGGAAGCATTGTCATGGTGACGAATTTCGATTTTCCAAAAATAGTCTATATCAACATATTTTCATCTAAAAAGTATATTAT
>WNHD01012314.1:0-11252 GCA_011057455.1 Ganaspis sp. Gsp50 | reverse complement strand
TTGAATTATTAAAAAATGTTAAAGGTTGATTTATGTAAAAAATGCATCTATAAGGAAGCAAAATTTTCATGAAATGAATATAATTTTCTACTTGTTTTAGTTACATTCTAGTTACTTTTCTAGTTTCCATCCTGTCGTCACTTCTCAAGAACCCTGTTTTTAAAAGCATACGTTTGAGCGTAAACATAAATTCACAAAACTAAAACCTTTTTCAGTACTCATGAATTTCTTGAATTTATCACAAGTCATAAAAAATAGACAACTAATTATGTCAGAAATCGTGCCTAACGTATATTTTATTATTTTTTATCAAGCGTGACAAAAACATTTCTATATATAAATAAAAATGTTTATAAATTTATGACTTTTTTGATATAAATAAATTATTAAAATTCACAAGTCCATGAAAAAGTGCAAACGTATCAAGAATCGTGAAAAATATGGTCATGCCACAAATATACTTCTATGAAACAATAAATTTTTCCAGATATATAAAAAAATTTTTTGAATTATACAAATCGTAAAACGCTTTGAATACATAAACATTTCAAAAATCGTGCTGCTGTTCAAGATTAAGATATTTTATCTTTTACCACGTTTTCTTAATAAAAGAATTTGAAAAATCAAGTTGTAAACCGTCTGTTCAGTTAGGAGCAAAACCTACATACAGTGTGCTAGTTACTTTTCTAGTCATATTTCTAGTTACATTCTTGGTACAGTCGAGGACATATATGCCTTGCAAAATGTTACTAAATACAATTTACTAATTTTTACATCATTTCTATATTGCTTTATTCTATGCCTTAACTGTCTATCATAGTTGTTTTTCTAGTTACTTTCTAGTTCCAGTTACTTTTTCTAGTTTCATTTCTAGTTATACTCTTCTAGTTACATTCCAGTTACTTTCTCCAGTTTCATTTCTAGTTATACTTTTCCATTTACATTTTACGTACTTTTCTAGTTAATTCTCTAATTATCAGCTACTTTTTTAGTCACTTTTATCATTTCTTTACTAGTTACTTTTTTAGTTACTTTTTAATTTCTTTACTTTAATAACTTTTCTAGTTATTTTGCCAGTTATTTGTTAAATTTCTCTTCAATTCGTTTTTACCAATACGTTTATGTATATTAAGTAGAAGAAGTAAGTCTTCTACTCACGCATTTGACTACCGAGTGATAAATTCTTTTACCAGAACGTTTATGTATAGTTCTTTTCGCAGCTGTTTTTGTTCTGATTTAAAAAAGAATAGTGAATGTATTTTATGAACTTTTTAGAAATGGAAATTTGAGAGAATTTTGTGATAATATTCTTGCATTAACGAATATGGATTAATTTTGAGTTGGGTCAATAAATCAAAGCTCTCCGCTCTATAACGGCAAGACTGTAAATCACATCGCCGTAATTGCTGCATCGCTGGTCCGCAACTATGCACGTCTCTATAGCTGTGTACTGAGACCCTTCTATCTATTTACATACACTTTCATACATTTCTATATACTTCTATAGAATTCTAAATTCTTCTAAATAGTTCTACATGTACATATATATGTTAATATAAACGTGTGCATATACTTGTACATACATATACTTACACACACACATATACATACATACATACATACATACACACATACATACATACAATTTAAATATACTTTTATATATATATTTGGATATGTAATATATTTAAATTGTATGTTCGTGTGTTTGTGTGTGTCTGTGTGTCTGTAGAAGTATATATATATTTAAGTTTTTGTCAGTAATTTCTTTTTCCATAAGTGTCGATATGCGGAAAATTTTTTGAACAGTAACAAGGTGCACAAAGCGAACACTTTTCACCGCATTTTACATTTCTCGTATTGGTTGGGTCAGTTTAAAGGAAAGCACGAGTAGTTGAAATATAAAGGGTGCCGATGGAATAAGGCTAATTTCACACACGACCCCTATGTCTCGAGATCACGTATGCTAGTCGCCCTTGGGCACGATCCTTGCGCGAAGTCTTGCTCGTATTTTACAATATCCTTGTGCTTCTTTCTCCCAAAAAAGAAAAGGCTCTTGCTTGTCGTCAAGAGGTTCAAAAGCTGTGCTTTCAATTTACGTCGATAGATATTTACTATACGTAGAAAAATAAAATCAAACAACATTAAAAGAAAGTAAGAGACGTCTACATAACCTAGAAACTAGAAAATTTACTGGAAATGTAACTAGAAACTTAATTAGAAACGTAATTAGAAAAGTAACTAGAAAAGTACATAAAAGGTTACTAGAAATAAAACTAGAAAAGTAACTAGAAATAAAATAAAAATATAACTAGAAAAGTAACCAGAAAAGTAACTAGAAAGAAAATAAAAATATAACTGGAAAAGTAACCAGAAAAGTAACTAGGAATAAAATAAAAAATTTAATCAGAGTGTAAATAGAACGTAACCAGCAAAGTAGCTCCAATATCACTAGAAATGGAACTAGAAAAGTACAGTACCAGCTATTAATGCCTTCCTATTTTCCACTAGAAAATTTCTATTCATCGAGTTTCTTTTAATGCACTTTTATTCAATGCCCATAAGAAATGTTAAGTCATGGAGTGAAATCATATAGAAAGAAACTCGCTGAGTAGACATTTTCTAGTGGAATGTAGGAAGGCATTAATGGCCGAGACTGTACCTCCAATATCGCTAGAAATGGAACTAGAATGTAATTAGAAAAGTACCTACAGTATCACTAGAAAAGGAACTAGAATGTAACTAGAAAATTACCTACAATATCATTAGAAAGAGAACTAGAATGTAACTAGAAAAGTAACTACAATATAACTAGAAGTGTAACTAGAATGTAACTAGAAAAGTACCTGCAATATCACTAGAAATGTAACTAGAATGTAACTAGAAAATTACCTTTAATATCACTAGAAATGTAACTAGAATGTAATCGAAAAAGTACCTTTAATATCACTAGAAATTGAACTAGAGTGTAACTAGAAATGTAACTAGAAAAGTACCTCGAATATGACTAGAAATGGAACTAGAATGTAACCAGAAATGTACAGAACTGACTGAATTGATACTTTCCTTTTATCCACTAGAAAATTTCTACTCTGTGAGTTTCTTTCTATGTAGTTTTATTTAATGCCCATAAAAAATGTTAAGGCATAAAGTGAAATTACATAGAATGAGTGGAAATTTTCTAGTGGAAAAAAGGAAGGTATTAATTGCCGGGACTGTACAGTCGGGGACAATAATGCCTTCCAAAAGGTTACTACACAAATTCCTACTTTGAGTATTGTTTTCTACGTTGTTTTATTTTATGCCTAAACATTTCTCATATGCATAGAATGAAGCAACAGAAGGCGACACGCAAAGTAGGAATTTGTCTAGTAACCTTTTGGAAGGCATTATTGTCCCCGACTGTACCTCCATTATCACTAGCAGTGTAACTAGCAATGTAACTAGCAATGTAACTAGCAATGTAACTAGAAATGTAACTAGAAATGTAACTAGCAATGTAACTAGCAATGTAACTAGCAAAGTTACTAGCAATGTAACCATAAATGTAACCAGAAATGTAACTAGAAATGCAACTAGAAATGCAACTAGAAATGTAACTAGCAATGTAACTAGAATGTAACTAGCAATGTAACTAACAATGTAACTAGAAATGGAACTAGCAATGTAACTAGAAACACAATTAGAAACGTAATTAGAAAAGTAACTAGAATAGTTTACAGTCAGTGACACAGTGAAGTGCATTAATGTCTTCTAGGGGAATCTAGTAACTCGAAAGGACGACACATTTCTTATGTTTTAAGTAATTCATGACACTGAGGCCTATAGCTTTTTGTCTCATGAACAACAAAAAGGGCAGGAAATGTGCAGTTACTTCGATTTACTAGATTCCCCTAGAGGAAAAGGCATTAATGCACCCAAGTGTAAATATTTACATTATCGCCATAGGAAAATATAAAATTTGTATACAGCAACTATTTTCAAAGGAAAGAAATAAAAGATTTCGTGACTGATAGGATCTTATGAGGACAATTTCGAGTCGCGAACGAGAGAGTAAGAAACAAGTCGAGAGACCCCTCCGATTAGGTATACTTGGACGATAAAACCTCCTTTGCGTGGATTAGTTCGCTCAATCAGGAAATATACTCCGAACCCCCATAAACTCTCCCTTCACTAGAACCCCTATATGTCGGTTATGTACTCCTTCTCCTGCATGCTCCCCGACTTTTTCTATCCACGATTCCAACGGATGCCAAAATGTGACTTTCCTACAAAGCCATACACTTGTTCCAGTCCTCGAATTCAATAACGTGCCTTGTATTCCTCTGCACTTGTCCCATTGTCATTCCCAATGTACACAGACCCGTGATTATAACGCGCACAAACAATTTCGATTGTTGGAAGCTGCTTTCGTGATACACAGATGTGTATATGGACGTGGCTTTAAGGTTAGGTTGTCGACGCGACGCTCTCACTGTCTTTGTCACTCCAATGCTTTCATAGGAGTGACAAGGACAGCGAATGCGTATTGCGTCGTGTTGTTGACAACCTAACCTAAATAATCCAGAATGGGCTAACGAATCGTAAGCAATGAGTGCAAGTAGTACGTCCCATATCTCTGTCCTATTCGCACTCATTGCTTACGATTTACGATTTTTCATTGTGCTTTGGCCTAATAGGTGGATTTTGAACATCGTGTTGTTGACAACCTAACCTAAATAGTCCAGAATAGGTGGATTTTGAACATCGACGCGTCAATGTTGCGTCCATGAAGTAGTCAATGAAACAATAGAAAACAATAGATTGACGCGTCTAAGACGTTGCAAACCTAACCTCAAAACCACCTATTCTGGATTCTCTTTAAAATCACCTGAACGTCGACACCTTAAAAGCGACGCATAGCTCTATTGTTTTCTATTGTTCAATCGACGCATCGAACCTAACCTCAAACTGCCTTATTTTCTCTCTAAATAACAATAGAAAATCGTAAGAATGAGTGCGACAATCTTTTTACGGTTTACGATTTTTGATTGTGCTGAGGCCTAGTCTGAACAAAGGAGTAACTAACCTAAAAAGCTTAGGCATAAGCACATAGACAAATCAATAAAAAGTTCGCAAAACCGATTTAAAAACCAAGCTCATCAGGACACGTAAGAACGGAGAATTCGATTCGCTTTTTCCGTGAAGAATAAATAAACGAAAGGCACAATTGTACTATCGAAGGGACAATAAAAATAAAATTCCCGTACGTTGCCGGTTATCTGCCGCAAGTTACGATTAAAAGATGGTGCGGAATCTCCGCCCAGACCATGTCCCGAATTCTCAGTTTCTGTGAACCGTTTCGAAAGCTTCTGTCGAATCCTAGGGGACGAATGCATTTCTTTCTCGCGTCGACTGTAAGGAATAAACTTCTAAGAGTCTTTTATGCACTCGACCGATCTTCGGCAGTTTTATGTTTATCGTAAATAGAGACATTTAAGCTCCGAGCAATTTTGATCATTGCAGTTGTCTCCAACTATTTTCTTCGAGATTTCCTTGCCGGAGATAAACGAAAGGAATAAAAAAGACATAACACGGATTATTGACTTGATAACAGGTTCGTTAAAGTTTGAGCAGAAATAATAATCTCATGGTGTATTGAAAGAGAAACGTTCGGTAATTAAGGAGAGTCGAGAAAAGGTGATTTGAGGTTAGGTTTTCAACGTCGACAGGACGCTTTTACTCTCGTTGTTACTCTAATGCTTTTCTGATAGGAGTGACAAGGACAGTGAAAGCGTCGTGAAAAGCATCAGGGTGACATCCCATGACTGCGTTTTTCTTTGCGTATTATCACCAGACCATGAGTGCGCAAATGACAAACATATATTTGAGTCTCTTTTTATCTCATGGTCTAGTTATAAAACGCAAAGAAAAACGCAGTCATGAGACGTCACCCTTAGAGTGACAAGAATAGTAAAAGCGTCCTGTCGACGTTGAAAACCTAACCTAAAACCACCTATTCTCGAATCTCCTTTAAGATCAAGTTTTATGTAGGGAAAATCATATTTCACATATTTGTTAAAATCAGGTCAATTGTGTTTTGGAATTGGAATTTTTTGAACATTTGTGCTATTTCAGAGTTGCAATTGGCTTTTTGAAGTTTAAGATTGTTTCCGGTCAGGTTCTATTTAGGGTAGTCCACTAAAATGAACCTAAAAAATGTGTAAAAAACTAATTTTTAAAAAATGCAAAAACTTTTTTAACCCTTTTTTAACTTTGATACACTTTTATTTATATTTCTAGTTACTCTTCTAGTTGCATTTCTAGTTACTCTTCTAGTTACTTTTCTAGTTACTCTTCTAGTTGTATTTCTAGTTGTATTTCTAGTTACTCTTCTAGTTGTATTTCTAGTTAATCTTCTAGTTACTTTTCTAGTTGTATTTCTAGTTAATCTTCTAGTTACTCTTCTAGTTGTATTTCAACCTACTCTTCTAGTTACATTTCTAATTATATGCTAGGTATAATTGTAGATATTTCTTTTACTTTTTTAGTTATATCCTAGCAACATCTCCAGTTACATTCTAGTTACTTTTCTTGTGATATGATAGATACCTTTCTCGTTTCCTATTTAGTAACATTTCTATTTACATTTCTAGGTACTTTTCTAGATACTTTTGTAGTAGTATTTCTAGTTAGATTCTAGGTAATTTTCTAGTTTCTATTTTAGTAACTTTTCTATTTACAATTCAAGTTAATTTTCTAATTATATTTCTAGGTTCATTCAAGGTTACCTTCCAGTTACACTTCTAGTTACCTGTCTAGATACATTCTAGTTACTTTTCTAATTACATTTCTTGTTACATTCTAGTTACTTTTGTAGATATATTTTTAGATATTTTCTAGATACTTTTGTAGTTAAATTTTAAGATATATTCTAGATACTTTTGTAGTTAAATTTTTAGATATATTCTAGATACTTTTGTAATCATATTTTTAGATACATTCTAAGTACTTGTATAGTTAAATTTCTGGTTAAATTTCTGGTTACATTCTAGTTACTTTTCTAGTTACTTTTCTGGTTACTTTTCTGGTTACTTTTCTAGTTACTTTTCTAGTTACTTTTCTAGTTACTTTTCTAGTAATATGATAAGTAGTTTTCTAGATACTTTTGTAGTCATATTTTTAGATAAATTCCACGTACTATTATATTTAAATTTCTAGTTACATTTCTAGTTCAATTTCTAATTACACTCTAGTTACTTTTCTAGTAATATAATAGGTACTTTTCTAGATACGTTTGTAGTTATATTTTTTGATGCAATCTACGTACTTTTATATTGAAGTATCTAGTTACATTTACAGTCACATTCAAATTATTTTTCTAGTTAAATTTCTAGATACTTTCTAGTTACTTTTATAGTTACTTTTCTAGTTACTTTTCTAGTAATATGATAGGTACTTTTCTAGATACTTTTGTAGTTATATCTTTAAATACATTATAGGTACTTTTATAGTAAAATTTGTGATTACTTTTCTAGATACTTTTGTAGTTATATTTTTAGATACATTCTAGGTACTTTTATATTTAAGTTTCTAGTTACATTACTAGTCACATTCAAGTTATTTTTCTAGTTAAATTTCTAGATACTTTCTAGTTACTTTTCTAGTAATATGATAGGTACTTTTCTAGTTACTTTTCTAGTTACTTTTCTAGTAAGATGATAGGTACTTTTCTAATTACTTTTCTAGTTAATTCTCTTGTAATATGATAGGTACTTTTCTAGTTATTTTTCTAGTTATTTTTCTAGTTATGTTTCTAGTTACTTTTCTAGTTACTTTTCTAGTTACTTTTCTAGTTACTTTTCTAGTTACTTTTCTAGTTACTTTTCTAGTAATATGATAGGTGCCTTTCTAGATACTTTTGTAGTTATATTTTTAGATACATTCTAGGTACTTTTCGAGTTTCCTTTTTAGTAACTTTCCTATTCACATTTCTAGGTACTTTTATAGTTGCATTTCTTGATACTTTTCTAATCACATTGCAAGCTACTTTTCTAGTTACTATTCTAATTACACTTCCAGTTACGATTCTAGTTACATTTCTTGTTACATTCTATAGGTATTTTTCAAATTACATTTCAAGTTACGTTTTCAGTAATAATATTTGTTTACATTCCGAAAAGGACACATGTGTATTTTAGAAAAGGGCAGTTTCCATTCCCGTTTTATTCTGCTTAGGGCGCATATATAGGACAAGGCTTATATAACAACCAGGACCTACGTCTGTTCTCAAATGAGACCAAAAGATGCGAATTGACTTTTTGTCTCTCTTCCTCTCATGCAAGAACCGCCTGGATTAGATTCTGGTTATTAAGGTACGTAGTTTGTCGTAATTTGACGTCATCGGTCACCAGACGTCAAGAGACCGATGACGTCAATTATTGGTCATTTGACGTCAGGCCAATCCTAGTTATTAAGGTACGTAATTTGTCGTAATTCGACGTCATCGGTCACCAGACGTCAAGAGACATCAATTATTGGTCACTTGACGTCAGGTGACAGTATCTCTATTAACTACTATTGACCTAGTTATTCTGATATTTCTAGTGAATTTGTGATTAGACGTTAAACATGCATTCCTCACAGTGAACAAATAAAGAATATCCGCAATAAAGTTGTGAAAAATAAGAGGAAATTTCCTGTAATTTCCAATACGACTGTTCTGTGTGATGTAATAGCTTTTTGCAGATTTTATTTCAGTTTTTTTACAATAACAGTTTTTTTTGTATATACAGAGTTGATTACGTGATTAACATGTTTAACGTGATTAACACGTGTTTTATACACATCCTGGTAAAATGTAAAATTCAACCCCACAAGGAGGTCAAAGGTCAACATTTTTCCGGAAGGCACCCCAAATCCGAAAGCATCCGAGTTGACCATTCACCTTGTTATCATACCAGTTCGTATTAACGCACGACTGCTTCCGGTTATTGTACCACGTGTGTGTATATGGAAAGGGGTGGATGGAGAGAATGAAGCCCTCGATTATATCTGGCGGGGAATATCGTCAAAAGGCCGTTTCCAGTCGAGGCATAGGGTCAGAGAAGGTTTTGGGATATTTTTAAGTCCATGGACTCAATGTTCCGCGAAATGCGGCAGTAACCCCCCACCCTAGTCCATTGTGAGATTTTACCACCCCTTCTCTCTTTTTTTTCTCTCTCTCTCTCTTTTTCTTTCTCTCTTTCTCTTTCTCTCTTTCTCTCTTTCTCTCTTTCTCTCTTTCTCTTTCTCTCTTTCTCTCTTTCTCTCTTTCTCTCTTTCTCTTTCTCTCTTTCTCTCTCTCTCTCTCTCTCTCTCTCTCCAATAAATACAAAAAGTGCGCAAGTGTATGTCCTTCTATATACAAATAAAATAGACTACAAATCCCTGCGATACTCTTCATATCTAAAACCTCTTCTTTCCAACTGCAAGGACCTATATAGTCAAGATGACAGGGTAGTTTTAAACAATTCGACGATCAGCCCCATCCAAGGGTGGAAACGTATCATCCGGAGGGATATATCGTTACGATATGAAGGATTTCCTCTACTTTATTGCTCCGCGATAGGAAATATTGAATTAGGTTTAGCGAATGTTTCAAACCGAGTACATACTTTTTTTTGAGCAGATAACGGGAGGGTTTGCTTTTCTTAGAATTGCATTATTATAGCGAGATATTAGGCAAATTTGACTCAACTAATTAAGAAGGCATATATTTTGTAATATAGATTTGAAATATGGCCGTGCAAAATTGAAAGACCTTGATTTTTTACTTAGGTTATGTTACACGTTGTGCGTCATTGTATTTTGTCTATTGTAATAAAATAAAGATCGAGATTATAACTTTTTTGATATAATAAATAAATATTAAAATTATATAAACAAATTATTAAAATTCACAAGTCATGAAAATGTGCAAACGTATCAAGAATCGTGCAAAATATGGTCATGTCACAAACATTTGAAAAAGTTTTTTATATCTAGAATATAAAATATACAGTAAAATGTATTTATTATATACAATAAATACATTTTATTGTATCTCTTATAATGTACATAATAAGTACATTTTACTGTATATTTTATATTCTAGATATAACAAAGTTTTTTAAATGATACAAATTGAAAAACGCTTTGAATACATAACTATTTCAAAAATCGTGCTGGTGTTCAAGATTAAGATATGTTATCTACTAACACGTTTTCTTAATAAAAGAATTTGAAAAATCAAGTGGTAAAACTTTTTTTCAATTTATTCCTTTTTGTTACATTTATAAATAAAAATGCTATATATAACCAGATAGAGAATCTTTTAATTAATTTAAACTCAAAAGTTTATTAAATAATTAAATTTATTTAATTATTTGATAAAGAGAAGAAATTTCCCTGTGTAGGAGTACATAGTACAACCTAGCAGACTTTTTTAGTTTTTGAGTGGTAATTTTTAATTGATTTTAAAGTTTTTACAAGGCTTGGGTGAGTCATTTCGTATGGCACAGGTCATGGCCTTGTCTCACTTAAAGAACTTGTAAAAAAAAATGATTCCCAGTCAAAAAGAATCAAAAAATGATTCTAGCTTAGGACATTGCGGTAGAGATTTCCCGAAAATTAATTGAATTCACAAATAATATTTATTACTGTTTGTGAATTCTGATATTTTCTGATTTCTCCAATAATATATAATAAAATATTTAAAATATTAATATACTAGCTTAGGGCGTAGCTAAATCGACTGGGATGTAGGGCTTTAGGCAGGTAAATTATTTTATTCTTATTCTTATTTTAGTTTTATTATAGAATAAAATTATAGAATTATTATTGATGAATTTTTATTGTTTTCAGGGATCACAGTTCGTCCCCTTTTTTACCTAATCCCCTATTTTTTCCCTTATTTTCCCCTTTTTTATAAAAAATCCCCTAAAACACCTAAAATCAAGTATTTTTCCCCCTTTTCCCCTAATTTTCAATAAGTTTTTTTTATACTTTTTAAACAATAATACTTCAGACTCCTTAAAAATACTTCAAATTTTTAAAAATATAGTAAGTTGCTTTAAAATATTTTCAAATACTTCCAAATACTTCAAAATATTTAAAAACACTTAAAAACATTTCAAAATACTTCAAAATATTTAAAAATATTTACAAATATTTAATTATACTTAAATTTACTTTAAAATTGTTCAAAATACTTTAAAATACTTCAGACTGCTTAAAACTACTTCAAAATATTT
>WNHD01012311.1:0-12688 GCA_011057455.1 Ganaspis sp. Gsp50 | reverse complement strand
TATTTATTTATCTACTTAAAAATATGCATTTTACCTAATTTTTAAATTTTATCGTGGGGAAAAATTAATTTAAAAAAATTGAAATTTTGACTTTTTTTTTAGCGTTTATATTCAATTTATTTTAATACTTTAAATAAGGTTTTAATCAAAAGTTTTTATGCTTAAACATAAATTTAGTTATTCAAGATTATTTTAATTTTAAAATCTTTTTAAATTTTTAATGAAAATTAGGTTTTTTGAACATGCTGCAAATGCCACTTTTTAACCTACAAAAAATCTTTAAAACCATTTTTCTTTAGATATCAAAGGTATTTTACCCTATAAAATCTTGAATAATAATTTAATTACATAGAAAAACAATATATATGTTAATTTCAGGCAAAATTAAAATTATCGAGCAACCGGGTCTAGACGATTATTTTTGGAATAACCCAAATGTCAGCCTAATTAAAAATATAAATTTCAATCGTATCTTGAGTTGATATGGAATGCCCCATTTGGCTAATAGATAAATTTCCTGTTAAATTTCTTGATAAATAAATTAGCTTGATACAAAAAAAGAGTTAAATTACCCATAACAGTTTCATTTCCATCTTTTAATTTAGAATCCTGTAAAATCACCATTTCATCCCACTGCTGCAAATCTGCGAAATATTGTAGCCTAGCCTCTCTATCTCTTAAATGAGCTGTCCCGCATCCAAAAACAGCATCAGGATCTCCAATTTTAATACTCGCTTCCCTAATAATGTCTTTAACAATTTTCCCCTCAACTGGATTTTTATTATAAATTTCATCAATAATCAAAGTGTTTCCAATTTCTCTTTTCCCATTGAGAAAATCCTCACACCACAATTCAACGTACAAGACCGAAGTGAAATACGCAGAGCAAATTTGAGCAGCTTTTGCAATAGGCAAAAAATCAAACTTTAATTCATTTGTGTCCTGAATTCTCAAAAAATTGACCAAATTCAACATGTACCTTATCGAATCCTGACTTCGACATTGCCCATCTTCCCTGGATCCAGAATTTTGTCCGAAGAATCTATTAATACAGTTTGAAAAATCATACACCAGGGTGTGTTCATGAAGAATCATAATATCAACAATTCTGAAAAGAATTTCCTCACAGAACTGCAAACTGCCTTTAAAAATTGGTATTAAACTTTCCAGATAAAAATGACAAAAGCTCTCTGCAGTCAAACAACTAAATTCTCGAATCCAATCGAAATACGAACAATTCGATTGATCTTTCCAAAGAGAATTGTCCGACATGATCAGTTTCTTAAAATTCGCCTTGTTGATTGTGAGCCTCTTCTTGTCAATTTTGCCCTTTGCAAGAAAAGGTCGGATCCGATCTACGGAAAGTCGGGTTTCTTTTTTGTCCAAAATTTCTTCGAATTCTTGCAGTTTCTTTGAATTCATGAGTGCCTGGCCCCAGAAGGAATTGAGTATTGCGTAAAGAGCATCAGCGCTCGCTTTTCTCAGCTCAATATCCTCGTCGATTATGAAATTCGACAGAAGAATCAGTACCTTGTAGGTCAGCATTTCAATTTTATCGGTAGCTTCTTTGATGTCCGCTTTCTCTTGATGCAGAATCATGGTCGTCAAATCTCCGGGTCCCAAAATGCCCAAGCATTTCACTGCTTGCTGAGAAACGATCGGATCTGACGATTCCGTCAATTTCACGAGTCTGTGAATCAACTGATGAAGAAGACTCGAAGCGGCATCTTCCGCGAATCCTCTCATATTTTCCAACCGTGCGTACAAATCGTTGAGTTCTCCTTTCTTCTCCAAAAGTTTCGCCTTCAGGAGCAGAAGACTACTGGCATTGCTCGGCAAATTTATCTCCTCGGTCACAGTCAGGAAATCGTCAATTTCACTCTCTAGAGTGTACTTCAATTTCAGACTTTCGTGAACGTTGCGGATTTCCCGGAAACGTTGGTCCTGTGGGAACGAGTTGAGTTTCTGAATCACGTCGCTGAACACCTGCTTCTGGTCGACGATTAAAAACCTAAGAGTTTGGAGCGCGACTGACGAATCATTGGACAATGCAAGGGGAGTTAATGTCCTGACAATCAGGGCGAAAAATTCCTTTACGCCTTCCGACCTCTCCGGCAAAATTTGGCACAAAAATTCGTCGAGGAATTGACAGGCCATTTCCGAGAGATTTGGATCTTTGATCAAATGCAGTAAAGTGTAGGAAATATCCCTGACCACAAAGATCCACATTTCTTCGAAGAAATAATTCTTCAGTTGTCTCATCAGTGCGGAGCAGAAGTAAAAGTAGTGATGGAAGGCTTTCATTTTTTGCTCCAATTTCAAAAGGAAATTTCTGTCCTTGTACATATTGCAAGTCAGGGACATTAAAATCTTCTGTAGAATGTTTGTCCCTTCGCGGACGAAGAACCTAATCAAGTCTTCTTTCAAAAAATCCTCCTCCAGGTGTTTCAGACACAGATCAATCTCCGTTGTTTTCAGTCTCATTGGAATCGACTCAGGCAGTTGGACCCTGACATTAAAGAGTTGGAGAAAATGTTCCTCGTCATCGAGTCCTTGAACTAAATTCACAATCACCTGGTCCAGCTTCTCTTTCATAAGTTCGTCAAATTTGCCCACAAGTTCGAAATCCTGTTTGTTATTTTTCAAATCCTGGAGCATTTGTTCCGCCCAGCTTTCCCTCCTGTAGAACAAGAGCCAGGCTACGATTTTCGGGAAAGAGGTCTTGAATTGTTCTGTAAACGAGAGGCCGAGTTTGGCGCAAATATCCGCGATTTCGGGGATAGTTTTGTTCTTCTTGAGAATCGGGATGTGCATGTAACTGGAGAAGGATTCTTCTAAGGAGGAGCCGATCAATGCCCAGGGGAAGGAATCGAAAGAGTTGGTAGAGCACCACTGTAGGAGAAGAAAATCCGAATTCTGTTCGAGCGGGCAGTTGGCGATTTTAGCGATCTTTTTCATCACCTTGATTGGAATGCCCTTTGACAAGTGAAGATGCAGGAGGGTCGTGAGAGCTTCGTTCTGGAAAAGACTGTCCTTACACACAGCTGCTATTGTGTAGAGCGAACTCGCTAGAATTGTCGCCTTGTCGTCAGGATCCTCGGAAGAATTACGCAGTCCGGCTACAATTTTTTCTAAGACTTGTCCTATCCTGACTTCTTTGATTTTGTAAAAGCACCTCGCAGCTTCGAGGCGAACGATCAGAAACGGATTGTCGAGGTATTTGGACACTAAATCGAAAGAGTTGTGACTGGAATCGAGTTTGACGACGCATTTCAAAAGCTCGGTGTGCACTAGGGGACCGTACATTTCCTTTTTGATGTTTTTGTCGATTTGTAGCAGGATCGACAGGAGCCTGTCGGGCGAGATAGCGGCCTTTTTTGCGTGGTTGAGAAATTCGGGGAGGAGCCTGAGAATGTAGCGAACGATTGTTTCATTTTTGGAAAAGAGGGTGAAGAAGTTGTGTAGAAATTCGATCAGGGTTTCTAGAATTTGTGGCTGGAAGCTGATATCCCGGGTTATTGTTTCCAAAAGCAGGGTTGCGATTTTTATATCGACGTTGGAGGAGATTTCCGAGAAGTTGCTGTTGATTAGGCTGTTGATGAGTTCTTGTTGAACGTCGTTCATTTGGTCGATGGTCAGGCAGCAGAAATTTTTAAGAGCACGGGTGACTCTTAATCTAAGGATTGTTTGTTTTGGCAGTGGGACTAGAGGTCGCTCGGTCGGAAAATCCGGGTCGATTGGATTATTAATGTCCGGACAGGGAAACATCGAAGCTTCGTCGCTGTGGAAATTCTCGATGTTGATTAAAATATAGTAAATGTGGCTCAAGGACTGTTGGGTGATGTTGGACAAAATGACTCTAGTCACTTTGCCGTGATACGAAGCTTCGAAAAACGCACTGAGCGCGTTTAAAATCGTCTCCAGGTCAGAGAGTCTATGTTTCGAAAAGTCGACCTTTCCAAAAAAATCAGAAACCCTTTGGATGGACTTTTGAAAGAGGTTGTAAAGCCCTTGTAACTGGTTTTCTAAATTCAGTGCTTCTAGTCCTGACAGAGTTCTCGCGATGATCATGTTTTTGAGAATAATTTTATGGGCGTTTGTGAAATCTAAATTCTCCTGCAAAAAGGCACTGAGTTCGGAAATTAGAAATTCTAGGTCTCGTGTTTGGAACGGTAGTTTAGCTTCTAAAGTTAGTAGTACTTTATTTTCGCAAGGATATCTTTGTGCCCGCATTTGAGCATCTTTGCTCAAATCTTGGAAGAGGTCGACATCAAAATTGAGGGACAAATGGCATCTGTTGATATCATCCAAGGATGTTTTTTTGACATCATCGAGAATGCTGGTTTCGTTGCGAATCGTGAGATTATCGCTTGATAGGAATCTAGAATTACCAGAATCCTTGCACCAGAATCGGAGAGGGAAACTAGCTAGGATTTCGGACAAATCGTTCAACGGGAATTCGGAAAAATTTGATTGCCAGGGAATGTTGAGTGCCCATTTGAGGAGTTGTTTTTTGAGAGGTTCGGTGGACTCGTTTTCGTCCATTTGCGATAATTCGTCCGACAAATTTGCGTGCTTGCAGAGTAAAAGCAACGTGTGCACGCTGTTGAAAGACCATTTTACGGCATTCGTGACGTAGGGTCTCATAATAATGTCGAAATTTGAAATTTTACCCTTCTGGATCAGAGATTGGATCAAGCGATGTCCAAACTCGTCACTTTTAACAGAATGTAAGCACCTTAAGAGGGAATTTAAAATGCCTTCGTAATTCATGTCGTCTGTGATTTTGCTTTCAAGGAAGAATTTCTCCTGAATTGTTATTAAGTTCATTGCTAATTGGCATAAGCTGCCGAGAGCTGACGGGAATTCAGACAGCTTTGTGAAAAAGCATTTCACGATACGCAGAAGTTCTCTGAATTCGTTTAACTCCAAACTGTCTGGATATGTTTTGAGCAATTTTGCCAAAATCTGAATCATGGGCCAAGCTAATTTCAGATCGTTTTCGTTTATTATGTTGATGAGTATTCCGAATTCTGCGCTAAGACGGCGTTTTTTCACTGGTTGTGCGTATTCGCTTTCGAATTCGTAACTCACGATTGAAGATTGATGATCTTTGGGTAGCTTACTTATTTGCCTGAAAACTAAGAGAAATGTTTAGTGTTTTTTGAAACGAGAAAAAGCAGTGAATTATCTTTTACAATTAGTTTGAATAATTTTTGTTTCCTTATAAAAAAGGTTTTTTAATAGTATTATTATTGTTATTATCATATCACTATTTTTATTATTTTTTCTTTTAACAAAACAAGTTTTGGAGAGGGATTATTATTATTATTATTTTTATTATTATTATTATTATTATTATTACTATTATAATTATTATGGTATTATTTGTATCATATTGTTATTCTTATCGTTTTATTCTTTTAACATTATTTTACCTGCAGATGCAAATTCGATGAAAGGCAGAGGCAAAACTTCAACGCGAGATTCTTTCATTATCATGGAAAACATGTTTTGTAAAATTTGTTTCCATGCTTCGGGATCTCGAGCATAAAAATTAGAGTGACTGGATGTTATCCCACCAGGGTGATGAGCTTGAATTAGTATTAAAAATAATTCAAACTTTTCTATTCGTCCCTCTAGAAAAACTATGTTTGGCAAAATAGTTTCACCAAAATCACAGAGTGCGAAACGTCCATCAATTACCATTTGACGACACACTTCATATGACAATTGAAAGGCAGGTTCAGCAAGTATTTGATCTGATTTGGCACTCTTGAAGATTTCCTCTAAAATTAGAAATTTGCGATCGTCACGTAATAATAAAAAAATGCAATGAACAGCGAGACAACGAAAGTAATTAATGTAATTTAGCGATAAAAAATATCAAAAGGGTCATTCAAAAAATAATCGTCTAGACCCGGTTGCTCGATAATTTTAATTTTGCCTGAAATTAACATATATTGTTTTTCTATGTAACTCAATTATTATTCAAGATTTTATAGGGTAAAATACCTTTGATATCTAAAGAAAAACGGTTTTAAAGATTTTTGGTAGGTTAAGAAGTGGCACTTGCAGCATGTTCAAAAAATCTATTAAAAACCTAATTCTTTTAAATCATTTCTCTGATTTATTCTGAGTTAAACTCAAAAAGAATTTTAGTTTTACCTTTTCCTCCAAAGAAGAAATATTCAAAGAAGAAAATGACCATTTTAGTGATTTTCCAGAATTTCAAGTCTCTTTTTTATATATTTAGGCAAGCAATTTTAAAAAAATTCAGTTGCATTTGACAAATTATTTATTTATCTACTTAAAAATATGCATTTTACCTAATTTTTAAATTTTATCGTGGGAAAAAATTAATTTAAAAAAATTGAAATTTTGACTTTTTTTAGCGTTTATATTCAATTTATTTTAATACTTTAAATAAGGTTTTAATCAAAAGTTTTTATGCTTAAACAATAAATTTAGTTATTCAAGATTATTTTAATTTTAAAATCTCTTTAAATTTTTAATGAAAATTAGGTTTTTTGAACATGCTGCAAGTGCCACTTCGTAACCTACTAAAAAAATAATTGAATTACATAGAAAAACAATATATGTTAATTTCAGGCAAATTTAAAATTATTGAGCAACCGGGTCTAGACGATTATTTTTGGAATGACCCAAAAATATTGAATCCGCCATTTTTAGTTTTGCAAATTTGATGCCACATTTATTTTCAGTGAGAAATACAAAAGTAGATAATTATCTACCAGCTTTTTTAATTATTACTAATTAGAGCAGTTGGTAAAAATGAATTGTGGAAACAGGATTTTTCGAGTAGAAGAAATATCCTAATCATTTTTAAATATTTTTTGAAAAATAAAGGGTTTTTTTACCTAATACTGGGAGAAACTTTTTCAAAATTAGAGCCAGATGAGACTCCAGGCATCCGTATTTTATGACAGATAAAATTGTCTGCAGTAATAGTCTCTTGCTTTTTGATGAAGTTTGATTTGGATAAAGATTTACGCAAACTTTGAGCAACTTTTGCCAATCTACTGAGGAGAAATAAAATCGACATGCGTACACTGGAAGAATATGAACCTGAAGAGCTTTTATATATATATGATGGCAATAATCGTACATATTTTTGCTCAATATTTCCGAAACTATGCTGGAAAAATCTATTTTAGTGAGCATTGCTTTCGAATTCTCAAAAGTTTGTTCAACTACATTGCAAATTCTAATTCTGTTAGCAACTAGTTTTCCTAAAGATTCCTAAAACAAATTAAATTTTATAATTTTTTTTATGTTTCGCAGGCTTTATTATATAATTTTAAAAAATACTTTTTTGCTTTGTTTGATGTGGTGTTGAAATGATTATGTAAAAATTACGTACTTCGATAATTAATTGTTGAACTACGTTCATAATTTGATCCCATGTTACACTTTGTGGTACGTTTTCGACTGTGTTGTGACTTATTTCTTTTATAAGGTCTGGATTTTGGTACAAATCTATAATATCGTCCAAGATGATCTGTAAAATTTGTCGTTTTGTTATATTTTGCTTGTGTTAGTAAATTAAAAGACATTACAATTTTTATTTACTTATAGGTATTTATTTCAAATATATATATACGGGTAAAAACCCTCTACATCAAATAAATATAACACCATTTCATTATATTAATCATCTGAGGTGCAATCCGTTATTTAAATTAGAAAAATATAAAAAAGCTATGGCGAAAATTCGGCTCGTAAGATTCACAACTCTCTATGAAAAGGTTATAGAAATTCTATTTCAAAATCAAAACTTTTTTGACAGAAAAAACGTCTAGTCATTTCAAAATCTTTTTTTTGTCAGCTTTTATCCAAATCTTTTTAACAAAAATACAGGTTTATATAATTTCAAAGCTAGTGCTTCGATGTATTAGCCTAAAATGATCAATTGTCAATTCTAGAACTTTTTGGAAGTTTAATAATTTAATTCTCCGTAATTAAATGATGCTTAATCATATGTTTTTAATGGATGAATCTGGTGATACTTCTAATTTGCAATTGCTTGTTGACTACTTTAATGATATTACTAACGGATCTATAACACAATTAGTTATATTTTATTTTCATTTCTAATTTCTCTTGTAAGTTTTCTTGTAATTATACAAACACCTAGCCAGTCTTTATGTTTGATAAACATTGTTAATACTGTAATTATCAACTTTAGTTAGTAGGAGTACACTTTGTACAAAAGGGCTTGTCTCGTTCATATTGTATAAATAAAATATCATCTAACTTCATTTGAAATTATTTTGAATTTTTCAAAGAAATCGGTTGTATTTAATACTACCTAGGTGAAAATATTCTCGTAATACTGCGTTGAAAATCACTTGCATATTTTTCGTGGAAATACATAGAAACATTTCTACATAGAAATTTACGCGCATTATAATTAAAACATGTAGAAATTCAGGTAATAATTAATTTCAAATATAAAAACAACAGCTAAGACCCCGAAGGTGTTTGTAAAATTCAAAAATAGTATTCATTTTTAACTATATCTCTTTTGCATCAAAAGTTACAAATATTTCTACGTGAATTTCTACATTGAAGGTTCCAAAACGCTAGATAAATATCTACGTGACTTAATTAAGCACCTAAATTTCTACGTGAATCTACGAAAAATTGTTGCACGTAATTCTGAACGTAATATTTTAAGAGAACATTTTCACCTGGGTACACTGACTATTTGAAGTTGACTGCTTATACACGTCCTTAAAAATGTTAACGTACCTTTTTGTCAGTGATTCTTTTAGTTTTTAGACCATTTAGGAGTGATGATAATTTCGTTGAAAAAGACATTGCGAATTAATTTTTTAAAAGTACAGTTTCTATAAATTAAATTCGCCTTCTAACGTTCTAACCTACAAATACTGAAAAAACAAGTATATGATTAGTAATAAACTTGGATCCACACGTGACTGAAAAATTTAACAAGTAATGACGAATAATTTTGTAAATTAAAATGAACTAATAAAGTACATTTGCATTTTTAAATAGAAAAAAACTACTGAGATACTGAAAAATAACTTTTATTTACAACTTGACATTTTCACATTCTTTGCCCACATGGCTGAAGTACTTAGTAAACAACATAGAGAGAGCTGCTATAGACAGGCTGGTCAACCTGAAAAAAGAAAACAGGGATTTACTTCAAATTAAATACTTTATACTTTGTGAATTAAACGCATACATTATTATGTTTTTGCAATATAATACTCGCTATAAATACTAAAAAAGTGTATATATATTTAATGAATTCCATAAAAAATTACATATATTATTTCTAATTATCTGAGATAGAATCTATAGAATATACAAACTAGACAAAAATTGTTTTTAAGTGTTGGCTACACTGAAGTAAACGCACTAACCTAACTTTTGTTTTGTTTATTTTTAGCGTACGTGAAAAATTAAAAACCCATGAAAATTTTCAAAACATCTTTCTATGTATTGGAAATTCGTGAAAGAAAACTAAAAATTTCAAAATTATTTTAGAGCGTCTATAATCAATTCATAATATTACATAAGAATGTTCCTTACAAGAAGATTGTCAGCTTTGCGTAAACATTTAAAACATAATTTACAACGAACTCTAACCTCTGAAACTTCAAATGTACCGATTTCTAAGCCTGAAGAAGGTATGATTTCACAAAAATACATACAGAACGAATGGAAAGAATTACATGAATTTATAATTATATGTAAATTTCATTAATAAACGTCATTTACTAAATAATCATATGTTTAAAATAACAAAATTATCATTGGAATATAGACAGAATTTGTTCAAATAAACAAAATTATATGTATAAACAATGTTTTCGTACTTTAATTTTGTATTTGACGAGTGCAATGAATCATTTTTATATCAGTATGATTTTCAAATATCATTGTATACAGTGACATTAAAATTTTACTGAAAATTAACATTTCTTCCTAATATAACCTCAAATTTCTATGATAAAAATTGATTAATTTTACTGTATAAGTTCAGCCCAAACTAGCTGGCATCTTCCGTTTTTTCTGAATTTATTTCTGGGATATTTCGTTATCATTTTGAGCCCAAAAAGAAAAAAATCGTTAGTGACGTTTTTGAGAAAACTAATTTTTAATTTTTTTTAAAATGTTAATCATGATATTTTTAATAAGATAAATAAAAACTATAATTTTATTGGCTTAAGTAATTTTAATTGACATCAGAAAGAAGGAAATCTAAGGAAAAGATATACCCTATAAAATTGTCTTCGAATTAAAAAAAACTATCTCAACAAGTTTCCAAGTTGTGCGACCTTTTGAAGTCTTTTACAAAAAAAAATTCATTTAAAAAAAATACAAATTTCAATAATGGTTTTCCATTGTTGAATACTGAAATATAGACAAATAAAGACCAACAAAAAGAACACAGTTGTCATCATTAAACAGTTAATTACTTTGGTCAACACAATAATCTTCTTTAATAAGAAGGTATGTGTAGAGGATAAAATCCTGGATGTTACAATTTGTAATCAAGTTTGGGAGTTGTGTAAAGTATATTTCTTTTTAGATTTCATCATGCGATGTTTAATGCTCTGTATATAGTTTTCTTTTGGAGAATTGAAGGATAGTATAAAATCACATAAGATGTGAATATATCAATGAAATTGTCCTGAAAATGGAGTCTTTTTTACTCTGAAACGTTGACACTTTAATACAAATAAAGTTAAATTGTCTGAATCTATCGCCTGTTATTGAATAGTTTTATAATAACTTAGACGTTAAGAAGTTTAAACAAATAAATAAATTTGCTTCTATTAAAATTTAAAAATCAATCAATTTACCTCATACGCTGTAAAATGACATATAGCTGCTAGTAATATCAGCAAAAGTGTGAAAAAAAACACTAACAGTATTTCTCGAGTGTTTTTTAAAATATTTACTTCAGGTCTCGTAAAGTCATAAATTTGTAAAATAGAATTAAGGGATAGGATCCCAAACCATAATAAAATTTGAAAAGTATATTTGCTATTCAACTTCTTCCCTGCTTTAAGTAAATAATTATGTTTTTTCCATAAGTCTTGCCAATCAAGCTTTTTATTTATATCGTTACCTTTAATTACGTAAGATATATCTGAAAAATAATTTCAATAATTTATTACATACTTCAAACATATACGAGGCATTCTCCGGAAGAACAGCCACCCTAAAAAAAAAGTTCTTATTTTTTTTACCAATCACATATGTTATAGTTCACACAATAGTGGATATGTAGCGTAAAATTTAGGTCCGTGTAATGCGTGGTTGCCATACTATCAGGGGTCAAACTTTTTTACACCTAAATTTTCAAAGTGAAATAACTGTTGAACGATTGGACGGATTTTAAAATTAATGTAGAATTTTTTCTTCAGAATTTCTCGAAATTTAACATTCTTTTACACAAAATTTAAAAAAAATAATTTTTCGTCGAAAAAAGTGAAAAAAAAATTTTTTTTCAAAGTTTCATCCCTTTTACCCTATTTTGATTTTTTTTAAAGTACCCTAATATGACCCTTATTTCATCAGCTTTTCACCCCCCAAAGAGAATTATTGGACAGGCATATTTGCATGATTAACAAATGAAGAAAGAACCCAGCGCAACGCACTCCACATTGCCAAACGCTCTCCCACAGCCCAGTGGGAAATTGCCAATGGTTACCATTGGCGCATTAATGGGACATTATTGGTTCACTATTGGGACAATGATTCCATTATTGAGCCATTAATGCGCCGATGGTCAATTTCCCATTGGGAGTCTATAATGCATTCTAGTATTATTCATTTTTATTATTTCTTATTAAATATGTAGTAAATAATAATATTTTGAAATTCCTGTGTAATATAATGTCACAGAAAGCCATGTTTCACCATGAATTCTACTTTCTAAAAGCCCAACAGTAGAATTTTACTAATAGCATAGCTAGAACGGAACCACTGATTCAAAGAGTTAAATCCTACTGAAAATTAGTGAAAAAACTTACTAAATTTAAGTATAAATTCACTGATTGCTGGTAGAATTGAACAATTTGTATTAGCAGGTCGGTCACAGCTATAAGCTAGTGAAATTATACTGATTCAAATTTAGAGAGTATAATCTGCATTTAGCGTAACCCAGGATCAAGGACGTGGACGTAGCAGATTTTAGATCGCTTTTTTGTTTTTTTTTGGTTTTTTTTGTTTTTTTTTGGTTTTTTTTGTTTTTTATATTTTAAAATTTTTTTTATATTTTTGTTTTTCTTTTGTTTTTTTTTGTTTTTTTTTTGTTTTCTAAGCATTTTACATTTTCAATTTTGCTGCACGATGTTTATGCGCTCTTGCGCTTACGACCACGCTTTGGAGGAAAAACTACAGAGTCATTTGGGAAACTATATGTCTTCAATAAGATTTCTTCATTACCAGAAGGTATAAATGCGTGATACTTCTGAGTGCCATTGATTCTTTTTGCTGAAGAAAATCTTACTTGCAAAGAAGTTTCAAGCTTTTCGTGTTCTTCTTGTGAAAAAAAATAAACGGAGACTTGTGGAAGATTTTTCTTTGCCCATTTAAAAAGAGCTTCAGGGGTCAAAATTTGCTTAGAAGGTGGAAGTTGTAAGCTCGCTCGAGCCGCTAGTCTTTTTAAATTTCCACCTAT
>WNHD01012304.1:0-19295 GCA_011057455.1 Ganaspis sp. Gsp50 | reverse complement strand
GAAGTATTCTGAAAGATTTAGAAGTATTCTGAAAGATTTCGAAGTATTCTGAAAGATTTCGAAATATTCTGAAAGATTTCGAAATATTCTGAAAGATTTTGAAGTATTCTAAAAGATTTTTGAGTATTCCAAAAGATTTCGAAGTGTTCCAAAAGATTTTGAAGTGTTCTAAAACAATACGAAATATTTTTAATGATTTCGAAAGTATTTCTGAAAAAATCACGGAGTATTTTGAAAGACTTGGAAGTATTCTGAAAGATTTAGAAGTATTCTGAAAGATTTCGAAATATTCTGAAAGATTTTGAATTATTCTAAAAGATTTTTAAGTATTCCAAAAGATTTCGAAGTCTTCCAAAAGATTTTGAAGTGTTCTAAAACAATACGAAATATTTTTAATGATTTCGAAAGTATTTCTGAAAAAATTACGGAGTATTTTGAAAAACTTGGAAGTATTCTAAAAATTTAGAAGTATTCTGAAAGATTTCGAAATATTCTGAAAGATTTTGAAGTATTCTAAAAGATTTTTAAGTATTCCAAAAGATTTCGAAGTGTTCCAAAAGATTTCGAAGTGTTCTAAAACAATACGAAATATTTTTAATGATTTCGAAAGTATTTCTGAAAAAACTACGGAGTATTTTGAAAGACTTGGAAGTATTACGAAAGATTTAGAAGTATTCCGAAAGATTTCAAAGTATTATGAAAAAATTACGAAATATTTTGAAAGACTTGGAAGTATTACGAAAGATTTTCAAGTATTTTGAAAGATTTGGAAGTATTCTGAAAAAATTAACAAATATTTTGAAAGATTTCGAAGTATTCTGAATAAATTACGAAATATTCTGAAAGATTTCAAGATATCCCGAAAGGTTTCAAAGTATACTGAAAAAATTAAAAAGTATTTTAAATATTATGAAGTATTTTGAAAAATTTAAAAGAATTTTGAAGGACTTCGAAGTATTCTAAAAGAATACTTGAAGTATTCCAAAAGATTTCCAAGTGTTCTCAAATATTTGAAAGTATTTCAAAATATTTTAAAGAATGTATACTGAAAGATTTACGAAGTGTATTGAAAGACTTCGAAGTATTCCGAAAGATTTTGTAGTATTTTGAAAGGCTTTGAAGTATTTCGAAAGATTTCGAAGTATTCTAAAAAATTACTACATATTCTGAAAGATTTCAAAGTATGCTGAAAAAATATGAAGTATTTTGAATGATTTCGGAGTATTCAGAAAGATTTTGAAGTATTTTAAGATATTTAAAAGTATTTTAAAAGATTTCAAAGTATTTTGGAAAATTTCCAAGTATATTGGAAAATTTCAAAGTATTTTGGAAAATTTCAAAGTATTTTGTAAGATTTCGAAGTATTCCTTGGAATTACTGAGCACTTAAAAATACTCTATGAAACTTTGTCAAATTTCAATTTCTATAATATTCGAGAGTATTCCGCATTGGTATAAAAAAGCCAGATTAATGTAATGAATAAAAATACAATTACTTAATGTAATGTATTACTAAAACATTCAAATAATATATCTGCAATTCTACATTTCGCAGGTAGTGAGAAAATTGATGAATCAGTGAACAAATAAGTAAAAACAATACTGAATCAATGGGTGAGTTATAGTTATTTAATGAATAAATCCAAAATTCAATACAACAAATTTTTTACATTCACAAATCAAAATTTCTATCAGGTCTCATACCCGATTTAATATTTCCAGAATTTTGGTTTTCCCCGTTTCCATTTCCGTTCACTAGATTTCCATTCGTATCATCATTTCCATTTGAAATGCCATTCCCAGTGTTATTGTTTCCAGCATTATTTATAATTAGAGGCGATAAACTCGGAGAACCTGCAATAATTAAAAAGATTGTTGACGTTTCTTTCTACAATTATCATTTGAACAAAAATTAGAAAACAATGAAAGCAATTATTTAGAAAACTGATATATGAGAAAATCACCAGAATTTTGATATTCTCTGTTTAATTCTTTCAAAATGATCAATTTCCCGTAAGTTTTGATGTTTTTATTCGACAAGTTATTATCACCAGCTTTATTAGTAATTGAATTTGTAATGCCATGAATCACATCATTAATTCCACTAATTATTCCACCGATTACATGATGGTCATTCTTTTTGTCATCATTTTTATTGACCTCTGGGGACGTTTCTTCATTTTTAGAATCTTCATTTTCGTCGTCTTCTTTGGAATTGGACTCGGAAGAAAATTGCGTTTGTTGGGTTGAAGAATCAGGAGAAAATGTGAATTCTTGAGTTGAAGTTTCGAGAGAAAGGGAAGATGGAGGTAAAGGATTTGAGGAAGATGCATTTGTGTCTGTACCTGTTGTAGAAGAAGCTGCGTCTGAAGTAGAGGATGATTTTGTGTCTGAAGTCGAAGATTCTATATTTGAGGCAGTAGATTCTGTATCTGGGGCAGAAGATTCTATTTCCGCAGCAGAAGATTCTGTATCAGCAGCAGAAGATTCTGTATCAGCAGCAGAAGATTCTGTACTCGAAGTAGAAGATTCTGTATCAGCAGCAGAAGATTCTGTACTCGAAGTAGAAGATTCTGTGTCTAAATCTGTTGATGATTCTGAGCCCGAAGAAGAAGTTTGCGAACTAGATTCAGAAGAATCTTCAGTGATTGAAGAATCAGAAGATTCTGTAGAGGATGTCAAAGATTCTTCAGAAGTGCTGTCATCAGTATTTTCAGGTGCAGAATTTGTTGATGAAGCTAAAGAAGTTAACTGATCTGGTGAGGATGTTTCAGCAGATGCTGCTTCGGTAGTGGATTCATTTTCTGGAGATGAAGATGATGATGATGATGTTGAGGGTTTCGAATCATCGTTACCGTTATTATCATTACTTCCAGAAGATTCTGAAGTCGTTGAACGTTCAGTAGATCCTGGATTTGATGATGATGAATCATCATCCGTAGGGTTTGAAGAAGATGATGGAGAACTTGACGATGATGAAGAATCAGTCGAAGTTGGAGGACTTGATGAAGATAAAGAATCAGTCGTGGATGGTGGATCAGTCGAAGGTGAAGAATCATTTGAAGATGAAGAATCAGTCGTAGGTGGTGGATCAGTCGAAGGTGAAGAATCAGTCGAAGTTGAAGAATCAGTCGTAGATGGTGGATCAGTTGAAGGCGAAGAATCAGTCGTAGGTGGTGGATCATTTGAAGGCGAAGAATCAGTCGAAGATGAATCAGTCGAAGATGGTGGATGAGTCAAAGGTGGAAGATTAGTTGGGGTTGGAATAGAAGGAGTTTCTTCATTGTTTTGATCATTTCCGGGATTTGATTCATTACCAGAACTGTTGCTGTCAGGGGTGCTGGTTCCATCAGTTTCTGGAGACGTAGTGGTTGTCGGCTTTGGTCTGAGAATATTTCCAGAATTCGAATTGTCCCCGTTGCTGTTTCCGTTCACCAGATTCCCATCAACATCGTCATTGCCGTTGGAAATAGAATTACCACTGTTCTGGCTTCCAGAGCTGTTAATAATGAATGGTGACAATCGTGGAGGGTCAGATCTTTTGTTTCTATGGACAACATTTCCTTGTACCAAATGAGTTAAGGAACAAAGAACCTGTAAAGTTTCTTCGTATTATTCCATTTTCCGACAATTTTTCTCTTCTCGTAGTTTTAGTTTTTTCTTTTCTTTTCTTTAGTTTTAAAAATACTTTTTGGATTCTTTCTTAATGGAGTTTAAATAATTTGGAGTAAATTCTTTGATTCATGTAGTAGAAAACTTTTTTTATTGAACAACCTTTTTATTTATTTCCAAACAATTTTTTTAGAACTAAAAAAAATTATGAACAAATTTAAATAATAGTAATGAATAAACTTAATGTGTATAAATTATTTAGATCTTATTTTTAAAAAGTTTTGTTTCATAGTTACGGTGTTTTTTGTATGTTTCATAGTGTTAATTTACAGATTTTTATTTATTATAACTGTTTTTCTAATACATATTTTTTAATATATATGTATTATATAATGTATATTATATAATATATGTATTAATATATATGTACAAAACCTGTTTCAAATTCTCCGATCGGAAGTAGTTTTTCTTTACAAATGAACTTACCAGAAAGCCAATAATTAACACTGCGCACTTCATCTTGAGAAAATGATGTAACTGAATCCTTTCTAACTTTTCTTTATATATGTAATATGTTGGGAAGAGTTTCGCCTTGAAATTGTGACGCGAATAGTTTGATAAGAGCTTTTTTACTACCTAAAGCATCAGATCAAAGCCGTAAATTCTTGATAAGCAGTTTTCTACGAAAAATCATTAAAGACCTAGGAAATAAGTTTCTCACTCTCAAACAATTCAATCATAAATTAATAAATCAATCATTTACATCATGAAATTGTACTGTTTAAATTAAACTTCAACTTTACTTGCGAAAATCTTAATTCAACATGTACAGATTTTATTTTCGCTCTAAAAGTATATTTAATGAAATATGATGATGAAATATATAATACAATATTCTAACCATGTTACAAATAAGATTGCAAGATGACCATATAAAGTGAAAAATAGATAACAATCTTGTCATCGTTTAACTGAAATTTAGCCTTGGCATTGACATTCGCACTCCTCTGAGACATTATAAATTACACAGCTTAAAATTATTTGTTCAGTTCCTTGTTACTATTTGAACCAGTGAGTCTGTAATAAAACATTCTCAAAATATTTGTTCAATTATCATTGGCTTTAAAACGTGATTAAAAGCCTCGTTTGATGTATTCGTGAAAAAAAATTAAGTCACAAATTAAATCTTAATTAAAATCAATTTAATCAATATCAGTATAAAATATATAAAATTTATATCATATATCATAAAAAATTATCAATATAAAAATATCAATATAAATTAATTTAATCAATACACTAATTAAAAGATTATTAAATAATTCTTAAAATCACTCCCTGAAGATTTTATCCTTCTGCAACAATTTTTAGTGTAAGATTGTACAAATGGAAAAGGTATATAAATTTGTAGGAAAAGGTTATAAATAAAAATGCGAGTTTAATTGTTGCTATTCTATAATAATATATTTGCTATTTACAATATATCTATGTACATATGTTCATAATTTTGGTTTTTCTACACTTAAAGCTAAAATATTCCACTAATGCTGCGGTGATAATTTAATTGGGCGTGTTGTGCGTACTCATAATTTTGATCATACCATTCCACGGAAGGTGTGTTTACACTGCTCGAAACTTGAGCACCATGACTCGTATGGGACGCCAGTTGATGAGTGGCATGTGATGAAGGATACTCGCCACCTTGGAAATGATTGAATTGACTCCATCCCAGCTGTGCTCTCGTCCACTCACTATTGCCTGCAAAAAACAAATGATTTATTATTAACAAAATTCATTGTTTCAAACATACAAACTGTTAACATTTTCTATTCTCCAAATTTTATCCTCTTTTTAATTTTAGCCTCTTTTGAATTTCATTCTCTTTTGAATTCCATTCTCTTTTGAATTCCATTCTCTTTTGAATTTCATTCTCTTTTGAATTTAATCCTCGTTTAAATTTATTGTAATCATGAAGAATTAAAAATTCTGACAATGATCAACTACAGATTATTAAAATAAGATAATGATCAACAATGGATTATTAAAATTGATAAAACTATTCAACAGTGAATCATGAAAAATTGCGTTATGATCAACTACGAATAATAAAAATAAAGATATCAATGAAGAACGAATAATAGTTAAAAAAAAATGCTAATCGTGAAGAACGCTTTTTAGAATACCAACAAAAAGGGACAGTCTTTGGATAATGTTTTCTCAATTATAAGTGAATAAATCAAAGTACCAGTAGAATGGGAAAGAGACGTGGGTGCTCCGTGAGCAACAGGTGGTTGAATCCCAGGAACCTGACCGAGTTGCATCCCATTCGAATGTCCTGAGAGAGAACCCAGATGTCCTGAGAGAGACACGTGACCTTGCAAAGCGCTGCTCATAGATGTAGGCACTTGGGCCATTGAATTGGCCATTTGAGCCACCGCCCCTGAAACTTGGTGCAGACTCGTAGGCACCTGGTGAAGAGTCGTTGAACCCTGGTGATGTGTTGTTGGTACCTGGGGAATACCTCCGTGAATTTGGGGCACTTGTGGGATTTGACTCAAATCGTGACCAGTAGTATATTGACACGGAGTCAGAGGAAGACTGTTTATAGAGTGAGAAACACTTCCCGCATGCTTTCTCAGTCTAGCTCTTCGATTACTGAACCAAACCTGCAACAATAATAATCAGTCATTAAACGAAAGTTAACAATCATTCGACAACAGTTAATAATCATTAAACAATAGGTAATAATGATTAAATAACAGTTAACAATCATTAAACAACAGTTAAGAATCATTAAACAACAGTTAACAATCATTAAACAACAGTTAGCAATCACTAAACAACAGTTAACAATCATTAAACAATAGTAACCAATGCTCAAAGAATAGTAACAAATTAATAAATAATCAATAAACAATAGCAACCAATCATTAAACAATAGTAACAAACTATGAACAACAGTTAATAATGATTATAAACAACAGTTAACAATCATTAAACAATAGTAACAAACTATTGAACAACAGTTAATAATGATTATAAACAACAGTTAACAATCATTAAACAATAGTAACCAATGTTCAAAGAATAGTAACAAATTAATAAACAAGAATTGAAAATCAATAAACAATAGCAACCAATCATTACACAATAGTAACAAACTATTGAACAACAGTTAATAATCATTATAAACAATAGTTAAGAATTACTAAACAATAGTTAACAATCATCAAACAATAATAATCAATGCTTAAATAATAGTAGCAAATCAATAAACAACAGCAAACAATCATTAAACAATAGTAACAAACTATTGAACAACAGTTAATAATGATTATAAACAACAATTAACAATCATTAAACAACAGTTAACAATCATTAAAAACAGTTAAGAATCATTAAACATAATCAATAAACAATAGCAACCAATCATTAAACAATAGTAACAAACTATGAACAACAGTTAATAATGATTATAAACAACAGTTAACAATCATTAAACAACAGTAACAAACTATTGAACAACTGTTAATAATGATTATAAACAACAGTTAACAATCATTAAACAACATTTAACAATTATTAAAAACAGTTAAGAATCATTAAACAACAGTTAGCAATCATTAAACAATAGTAACCAATGTTCAAGGAATAGTAACAAATTAATAAACAAGAATTGCTAATCAATAAACAATAGCAACCAATCATTAAACAATAGTAACAAACTATTGAACAACAGTTAATAATCATTGTAAACAATAGTTAAGAATCACTAAACAATAGTTAACAATCACCAAACAATAATAATAACCAATGCTTAAATAATAGTAGCAAATCAATAAACTACAGCAACGAATCATTAAACAATAGTATAACAAACTATTGAACAACAGTTAATAATCGTTATAAACAATAGTTAAGAATCATTAACCAATAGTTAGCAATCACTAAACAACAGTCAAAAATCATTAAGCAACAGTTAACAATCATCAAACAATAATAACCAATATTTAAAGAATAGTAGCAAATCAATAAACAAGAGTTGCTAATCAATAAACAATAGCAACCAATCATTAAATAATAGTAACAAACTATTGAACAACAGTTAATAATCATTATCAGTTGTTAGTCATTAAACAATATAATATAGCAATTCACGAAACAAAAGTTACCAATCATTAAACAATAGTTACAGAGCACTAAACAGTGAGTAAATAAATCTTGAAAAGTAAAATTAATAATTTTAAGCAAAGAGAGTTTATTCTAATTATCTGACCCATTTTACAATAAACAATAACGATTAAGAAAATTAATGCGAAATTCGCGCAAAAACTGTAATTGCAGTATCTAAAAACTGAATTGTAGATTAATGATTTAGTTTTAGTTCATGATTTTCTTCATTATCATTAATCTTGGCAATTGATTTTAAGGGAGAAGAAAAGCGAAGAAGAGGAATTGGAAATTCTCCTTTCTTTCCGTAATAGAGAAAATAATTTTTTTTGAAGATTAATGATTTTAAAATGAACCTACTTGTATTCTTGCTTCAGTAAGACCTGTTCTTTGAGCAAGTTCTTCTCTAGCATAAACATCTGGATACTGAGCTCTTTGAAAAGCAGACTCAAGTTGTTCAAGTTGTTCTCCAGTGAATGTTGTTCTGCTTCTTCTCTGCTTCCTTTTTAAGGGTATTCCAGGCTCACTTTCAGTGTCTGAATCCTCTCCACATCTTCCTGAAATCAAAAAATATATTTACTCTTTTAGTTATTATTGCATTGTTGTTGTAGTTATATTACATTCTACATTATCATTTTACATTCTGCATGTCATATTACATTCTGCATGTCATATTACATCCTACATGTGATATTGAATTCTACATGTCATATTGAATTCTACATGTCATATTGAATTCTACATGTCATATTACATTCTACTTTATATATATTTTAATAAATTTTATCGGAGCTTGCATACGATTTTAATACACTTTATTATATTAAATTTACTGCAAAAATAAGACCTTTTTTAAGAGGATCCCAGTGTCGTATATATGCCTATTATCAGAAGGATTTATGGGTTTTGTTTTTTTAATTTTTAACACTTTCTTTTTTTAATTTTTAGCTTCAATACGCAACGTTCATTCGTTAGTTGCGTTTTATCGTTTTCGAGCGTGTTTCTAATACGTGCGTCAGCATTCACATTTCGCTTGAAATGGGTTCCGTATATACGCTCTACGGTCATTATAAGGATCCATAAAGTCATCGTAAAAGCCGACCACCATCTTGCATTGAACGGCCATTTTGTCGGAGATTTCATACGATTAATGCATTTTAACGATCTCAACCCTTCACTACATACCGTACAGTAATTTCAAAAAGAAAGCTCATTTTCCTTCTATATGACCGAGAAGACATTATCGTACATTCAGCACCATTGTATACCACACCAATTCTTAGAAATTAATTTTTATACCTCATTCAATAACGGAAATACAGAAAAATTTATTTCTCTACACGGGCAATATATTCTCAGAAGTGCCGACAAAATGGCGTCAAAAAGGTCTCCAATATTCCTATATAACGGATATTCTTCATTGGTATAATAAAAATTATAACTACTGATTTTAAAATTTATACTGATAAAATCGAGAAGATTTTTAACATTAAAAATATGTGACGTGCTCTGAAGAAAGGATAAGAAAAAAATTCTAGGTTCAACAGAAGAAAAAAGAAACAGAAGAAAAAAAATGAAAAAGGAAAAGAAGAAGAAAAAACAAGAAAGAAAAGGAAAGAAAAAGAACAAGAAAGAACAAGAAAGAAAAAGAAGAAAAAACAAGAAAGAAAAAGAAAGAAAAAGAAGAAGAAAAAACAAGAAAGAAAAAGAAGAAACTTGTTCATTGAGAATATAAAAATGTACAATAATAATAATTGATGCACATCTGTGTGCAAAATTCGCTTTTCAGTGCTTCTAATTTTCTTTAACATAATTCTCATTTCTAAAAAAAAGGTAAAAGGAAGTTTAGTCGTCAATGATGTGCATTTAATGGACCTGTTATTGATCACTTAAAAAAACCAGTGAGCTGTCTCTAAAAGATCCTCTTGTTATTGATGTTCACTTATTTGAGAGTTTCTGCAATAAAGAGGCCAAAAACCACCAAGTACAGTTCTTTTATCCTTCACTTTTTTATTATTTGAACTAGAGAATGGAAAAAGAAGAAATGAAGATACAGAGAATATGAAGAACTGGTCAGTGAATCTCGTTTACAAATATTTGCGCTAAGTCGACTTTAGCCTATTGTCATCTTCTGTCCCTGGTATTATCCTATCTTCGTCAGTTGTAGGCTTCCATTGTCCTGTCACAAGGAACAGAACTGGACAGTTGTTCGCATTTTGGTCTAGCTTCCGCACTCCCTTTCTCTATTCACCTCATAATGTTTTCTAAAATGGAATTTAATTTCATGCTCCACAGTATTTTTCATGTTCAATCGATACACTGTAAGCCACAATTGCCGAAATTGCCATTGGCGTCAATTTTAAATTTTAAAATCAATTCTTCAATTTTTTAATTTTTTTAAATTCATTTGTTTAGTGGAACTTTTTCCGGTCATGATACATTGATTAATGTAAAAGATTTTAATTTTTATTTGAAACCACACAGCGCGAAAAATGAAGACATTAAAGTTGATAACCATTTGTCGTACAAACGTTTAGAAATTTCAGTCGCCTTGAATTTGAATTTTTAAATTTTTACATAAGACTTGTATAATATTAAGATTACTAGCTTGCATTTTACAATAAAATCCTGGATGTTGAATCATGTAAATGAATTTACGAACATTTTTTTTAAAAACACATTTTTTGCAAACACATTTTTTTGTAAACATATTTTTTTGTAAACATATTTTTTTGTAAACACATTTCTTTGTAAACACATTTTTTACGAACAAAATGTTTTTCTAACTGGCATCAAGAAATTTATTTTTTATCAGCAAAACAATTTTTGTCTAACTTTGCGACGCCAGTGGGTATATTTATATAGAAGCGCAAGATTTTTTCACGAATTAAGAAAATCTTATTTTGACATATACCTGTTTGTAGTTTATTTTTTCTGTTTGCGAATCGACAGCGCCGACAATGTTATATAATAGTACATAATATATAGATTAATGCCCTCCTGGAGGCAGTAACTCGATTTTTTACGTACACAAGCTTTTGGCAGTGCTGTTGTACTCACAAAAGGCTTACTCATTCAGGGAATATCTCGTGAAAAAAAATTTCAAGCTTCGTTTGATCTGACAGATAAAAAGATCTTTTCCTGAAAGAAATTAAGAGGAACTCTCTTTTTGCTATGGTCATCCTGATTTTCGTGAATGAAAATACACTCCATTGATTGTTCTTTTTCAATTATATTGTTGTTAGTTTTTTTTGTAACAATAAAACAGCTTTTTACCACGAAAATTGTTAATAATTTTTTAAGCAATCCTTATTTATTGATTTCTTTCTCGAAGAGGAATATTTATTTGTATATGAACATATTTATTGGTTTATTTATTTAGTTATTTAGGTATTTATTTATTTAATTAATTATTTAGTTATTTAGTTAGTTAATTGTTTATAGTTATTTAGCTATTTAGTTATTTAGCTATTCAGTTATTTAGTTATTTAGCTATTTAATTGTTTAGTTATTTAGTTATTTAATCATTTAGTTATTTAGTCAGTTATTTGTTTAGTTATTTAGTTATTTAGCTATTTAATTGTTTAGTTATTTAATTATTTAGTTATTTAGGTAGTTAATTGTTTAGCTATTTAGTTATTTAGTTATTTTTAATTGTTTAGTTAGTTAGTTATTTAATTATTTAGTTATTTAGGTAGTTAATTGTTTAGCTATTTAGTTATTTAATTATTTAGTTATTTAGTTATTTAATTGTTTAGTTATTTAGCTATTTAGTTATTTAATTATTTAGTTATTTAGTCAGTTATTTGTTTAGTTATTTAGCTATTTAGTTATTTAGTTATTTAGCAATTTAGTTATTTAGGTATTTAACTATTTAATTGTTTAGTTATTTAGCTATTTAGTTATTTAGTTATTTAGCAATTTAGTTATTTAGGTATTTAACTATTTAATTGTTTAGTTATTTAGTTATTTAATTATTTAGTTATTTAGGTAGTTAATTGTTTAGTTAATTGTTTAGTTAGTTAGTTATTTAATTATTTAGTTATTTAGGTAGTTAATTGTTTAGCTATTTAGTTATTTAATTATTTAGTTATTTAGTTATTTAGTTATTTAATTGTTTAGTTATTTAGTTATTTAGTTATTTAATTGTTTAGTTATTTAGTTATTTAATTGTTTAGTTATTTAGTTATTTAATTATTTAGTTATTTAATTATTTAGTTATTTAGGTAGTTAACTGTTTAGCTATTTAGTTATTTAATTATTTAGTTATTTAGGTAGTTAATTGTTTAGTTATTTAGATTGTGACGCGCTCTGAAGAAAAGGACCTTAGAAGGAAAAAATTGTAGGTTATGTTTGATGATAGTTCCACTTGATTAAAGCTTCTTTTTCAAATTATTTTCAGTCAAACAGAGTTTTCCTTTATAGCATACACATAAAGTATTAATAAAAAAACTCCTTTTTATTTGCACGGAGTTAAAAACGAATCTTTAATCAATTTAAAACTATTATCAAACATAACCTATAATCCCTTACTTCTAAGGTCCCTTTCTTCGGAGCGTGACACATTTATTTATCTAAGAATCAATATTTGAGAATCAATCAATATTTATTTAAGAATAAAATTATTTACAATAATTTTGTGCCAAATCTTCTTACAATAATTTTTGTGAACATATAACAAATTAAAAGATTAACTAAAAGATGAGTACAAAAATTTATTAGGAATGAAAATGCAGACAATGCACTGTTGAAAATTTTGTGTATATTTAACACAAATTTTATGTCCCAGGAGGTCCACTCAAAATTTGTGTTAATTTAACACATTTTTTGTGTTAAANTAATTTAACACAAAGATTAGGTTAATTTAACATAAAAAATGTGTTACATTAACACAAATTTTGAGTGGACCTCCTGGGACATAAAATTTTCAATTGTGTGTGTTTGGAAAGAAATTTAAAGACACACTAATAAATTTAAAACAAACAATTTTTTATTCAACTGAAGCAATAATTTAGTCTAATCAGACATCATTGTAATCTAATCAGTCATCATAAGATAATCTAATCAGGCATCAGAACACAGTCTAATCAGGCATCAGAAGACAGTCTAATCAAGCATCATAAGACAGTCTAATCAGGCATCATAAAAAGGAATTCAGAGCTTTTAAATACACATCATCTATAAATCAAATCATCACGACTCCTTCAGTTCCCAAATTAATCTTTCTTTCATGTTTTGTTCCTTTTAGAAAAATTTCTCTACAAATGACCCCATAAGCGCTAGATTAGCCCCTAGGAAAAACTCCCACGTTCATCGAAAAGAAACCTCCCATTAAAATTATTGGGTCTCTTTCTGAAAGCTGACTTTTTGACAAATGCGTCTGAAAATTCGATCTACGTAACGAAGATTCTAGGGTAAGGTGATGTCCTTGGTCGAAAAGGATCGGAAGGTTTATTATATCGAAACACTCAAATACAAATCCTGGCCTTCAATCGAATCTATTTCTTTTCTAACAAAGGTCGAGAAACCGCACCAAGGGACATTGTGCAGGACATCAGGTCGTACTGTGCTCGTAAGGAAAACAGGAAAACACGAGATCTCTTTGACGAATGCCGCCTGGACCACGGAAGAGATGAGAGAAGAAAAGTCGATCTGATCTGGCCAGGAACATCGCTCTTCTTAATGGCTCAAAAGAATAAAGGAAAAACGAGTAAGAAATGAGCTATCCCATGCCAAACATGAAACGAGCAGTCGTAAAATCAGAAATGGTAAACAGTTTTGTCAAAAGACACCGATACATATATTATTATAGACGAGTCAGGTCCTTGCGGAAAAAATAAATTCGTCCAACAATCGTTTTAGTGGTCATCGAAGAAAATTTCTTTCCCACGTTCAAATAATTGTGGTCAAGAAAAGGAGGCTTGCTTAAACGATAGCACTTCCGTGAGGAAAGCTTCCGACCCAGTTCAATGTAATTGACTTTTTGTTGAAGCTACAAATATTTTGCCCTCACATTCTTCAGGATGTCAATACAAGTCTTTGAAACTGAGATTTTGTTATAAACGTTTTTCAATTCACGATTTCATGCAGAATTGTCAGACTTGTTCGTATTTTATAATATCTATTTATTTAAGTACTGAAAAAAATTCTACAAGAAAGCAATACGGAAAATGTTTCGTGATAATTGTAATATTACAATTGTAAAATATAATTAAAATTTACATTTAATTTTGATTCAATCAGTTCAATTTATATTCAATTTATATTCAACTTACATTCAAGTTACATTCAATCTCACATTCAATATATATTCAACTTACATTCAAGTTACATTCAATCTCACATTCAATATATATTCAACTTACATTCAATTTTGTTTAAACTTTTTCTACAAAATCAATATGATCGTTATTTATGGTCGATATTTAATTAAATGGTTTCATTATAATTCTTTGACGGTTTTCCTTGGAAAATCCTCTTAATTAAATTTTCGATTCCACAGATTTTTATTAACTTTAAATGTCATTTGTAAATTCCGTTTAAGCCTGATTTATAATTTACAATTTTTTCAAAGTACAATTTATCATCTTTCTTTGAATTAAATTTTATGTTTTAATTCAAATTATTATTTAAAATGAATAATTTTCGTAAAATTTCCGAATTCTTATCTTGATGAACGAAATAAACACAGGTATTTCATTTGAATTTATAATTTTAGAAAGTTTATGTCCCAGATCTTCCAAACATTTTGGTATTCTAAACCAGTTCGACAAGTTTACAATAATTAGAATTTATCTAAAAAAAACAAGGTTATTACCTTACACGTTTTCTTACTGTTTTTTTACAGATCTTCCGAATTATTATTCGGAAGATCTGTATTCTAGTACAAATTTTAAACACCGCGATAAATCATTTATAAATAATTGTCTAAATTTTGGCTAGAATAAAGCGCCCTGATTGGAAAATTGGCTATTATCTATATAGATGGTCTGGTGGATAATATTAATTTGCAATTCATTTAATAATATTAATTTATAATTTAACAATATTAATTTGCAATTCATTTAATAACATTAATTTACAATTTAATAATATTAATTTACAATTTAATAATATTAATTTACAACTTAATAATATTAATTTACAATTTATTCAATATTAATTTTCAAATTGAATCATTTTAATTCATATAATGCACGTCGGCTAGTTCACACAATTTATATATATACCCATTTTGTAAAAAGCCCCAAAAAACGTTACAAAGATTTATATATTTCTTCCTGTGTGAGTTGCCATCAAGTGCGCACACATTTAACTAAAAAATTCTAAACTATGTAATAAAATTGATTTTTCGGATTGTAACAAGAGTTTTAGTGATTCAAGGATATAAAAAAAAGGTTGACTCGAAAACGTTAAGTCCTTAAATCCAAAGGCTAATAAATTCCATAAGGAGATTTCAAATGGCCCTAATAAATAAAAAGAGGCCAGTTTGAGGATTACGCGTCATTTTAGGGAAAGAAATGGTATTTTCTATTCAACTCTGTGGCATCTTTGAATGACAGGGAGAGTGTCGAGAGTGTGACAGGTGCATATTGAGCGTAGGTGCATTATTGTACCGTTTTAGGCGTGTTGTGAAATATTGCCAAACATATTTCGGCGTCCTGTGTCGTTGCTTTTCGAAGGAGTCGAAAGGTGACAAGAATTTAAAGGGGCCGCCACCTTTATTGAAGATGCAACTTGTCTCCGAGTCATTCTTCCATTCTTTCGATTGTCATTCGAGCAATGTGAACACCCTCAAAGGAACCGCTTCATACGCCTTTCAAACATTTTTTTCTCATCTCAAAAGGGAGCTTTGTCTTTATAATTATTACTCTTGTCATTATTCCCCTCTAAGTGAAATGTACTCTTAAAATTGAATATCTCGTGAATACGATAAAAAACAGCGAACAGTTTACCTGCAAAAAATAGTCACATCATTTTGTTTCGATATTCTCGTCCAATTATTTATCTTTACTAATTTCGTACAGTTACTTTTTTTTATTGTTATTCAAAATAAAAAGAAAGTTTATTATTAAAAAACAAAGTTTCTCTACGAGAAAGCAAAAGTTTATTACTAAAAAACAAAGTTTCTCTACGAGGAAGCAAAAACAAAATGAAGAATTTAATAAAATGAAAAGACGAAATAAAAATTAAAGAATGCAGTAAAATTAATTTTCAGAAATGAAAATGCCTCACGAAACAAAATGTGTGATTTGGAAGATAAAACAAAAGAGCGGAGGATTGAGGTTGCATGGTCGATAATCTATAAAGCATTTCATCGAGTGCCGCCCTCTTGTCTTGGGCCGTGAGCGTTCTCTCATTACAAGTGCAACATATGAGGGCCCTAAACGATCGCAAGCGATTTTTTCGCGCATTGGACTCGCGATGGAGAAAGAGAGAAAATGGAGATGGAATGAGGAGTGGAAGGAAGAGGAAGGAGGCCCCTTTGAGGGCCCCGACTGGCCCTGAAAGTGTCAGAGGGCGCGTAGTGGAATGCTGACTGGGCTCGAGTCCGAAAGTCCTCCCCGACACGTAAGAAACACACCTGGTTCCATCGAAGGTTCGTAAAGGCTTGAGTAAGTCCCCAATGAGTGAGGATGAGTAGAAGCAAGACCGGATATGAGAGCGAGAGGTCACACCTCTGCTGATCAGCCTCCTAATTGCGATAATTGATAATTATCGCCGACCCAGCTCTATTGGCCATCAAATTCACCAACTGGCTCTTTCACTCTTTATTATCCCTTTTCTTTCAACTGACGAGCTGAAAAAATATCGCCACATTTAAAGGGATTAAATCACAAGGCCCCGAGGTTCTCGTGATGATGCGGTTCTAATACGGAAATTTAATATCTCCGTAATTTGTTGCGAATTGCAAAAGTGAATTTAAGTTTGAATTTAAACACTTTGCGATTCGCAAGAAACAAACAAAATTGTAATTCGCAAGAAACAAAAGTGCAATTCGCAACAAAAAAAAACTGCAATTTGCAACAAAAAGAACTGCAATTCACAAGAAATAAAACTGCAATTCGCAACAAATAAAACTGAAATTCGCAACAAATAAAACTGAAATTCGCAACAAAAAAAACTGCAATTCTCAACAACAATACTGCAATTCGCAACAAGAAAAATTGCAATTCAGAACAACAAAACTGCAATTCGCAGCAAACAGTTTCTTTTGAAAGTAACAACCAGATGCCAAAATGTACCAAATTGATGACAGAATCTTTATTAGCTTTTAGTCCACTCTTGACTGCGAAATGTTTACATTAGTCCCAATTTTACTTTCAGCATCGAAAGAATAATTTTAAGACCGAAAAGTGTTTCATTCTTGTTTCCAGTTGCAAAATTTACTATTTGTATACTATTATGTATTGCATCCTTGTTAAAAAAGTTCTTTCTGTTTATTTGTAAAACAAGAAATTATATATCAGATGTAGAATTGAATGGCCTCATTTCACAAATAATGTAATTTCTCAATGTTATCTATTGCATTTAATTTGCAATATTTAGTTTGTAATAATTATTCTGCAATAAGTGATTTACAATCCGTATTTACATTCATTTGATTTATACAATAATGATCTATAATTCGTAACAATTCATAATCCGCAATTTCCAGTCTATATTTCTATTTCATTAATTGTATTTATTGTTATCAATATTTATGTTTTCTATTTCATTAATTGTATTTATTGTTATCAATATTTATGTTTTCTATTTCATTAATTGTATTTATTGTTATCAATATTTTTGTTTTCTATTTCATTAATTGTATTCATTGTTATCAATATTTATGTTTTCTATTTCATTAATTGTATTTACTGTTATCAATATTTATGTTTTCTCGAACGAATTAATTACAATTTCTTTAAGGAAATGAGTTACCTGGAGCAAAGAACCTTAGTCTTTTGCTTATTGTTTCGACACTGAACAAAGCCTTTAGTTCAAAGTAGACATCACGTAAAGCGTCATTTCTTTCTTTTGCATTGACTGTTGCTAATATCCCAAAGAATTATGCGCTCGTGAAGATCATAGTGCGTTAGAACGTGTAGGAATTACGTGCCAGTGGAACAGTTATACGTCCTCCGAAAGGAAAGGGAATCGAACCGTCGACATCTCTAGAAGAGGCACGTCCGGGTCCAGATCCTGGACCACCATCGACGCTCCTAATGACACATGGTTTTGATTCAATACAATAATGACCAATCCTGACAGGTCACAATGCCTCCAATAAATGCCTTCATTCAGGCCATTTTTAAAACTCTCTCAATTTTAAATACCCAGTTCATTTTAAACACCCTGTCCATTTCTTACACCGTCTTACCATTTCTAATACTCTGCCCATTTCTATCATCCTGCCCATTTCAAACACTGTTTATTTCTGTTTATTTCTATCATTCTGTCCTTTTCTATCATCCTGTCCTTTTCTATCATCCTGTCCTTTTCTATCATCTTGTTCTTTTCTATCATCCTGTCCTTTTTTATCATCCTGTCCTTTTCTATCACCCTGTCCATTTCTAACACCCTGACAATTTTAAACACTCCATTTTGAACATTTGGGAGTATCGATCATTGTTTGCTTTCTTCTGGATGTAACTGCAATGTATAGATGAAGCGAAAAACTGAGGCTGGTGGTCTTTTTGATGAAAACGATCGCTGTCATTGCTCACCGGGCGTTGACAGGACGACACACTGGGATTCGATGTCAACGAGACCGCCAAGTATTGTTGCCCATCCGGAGTAGCATTTGTTACCATTTAGGCAGACCTCACACGCATAGACCCCCAAGTGGAGTAGTCAGGAGTATACAGGCCCTTTCGAGAGCCTCAAGGCTAGATTTATAACCTTCGAGGTGCGGCACCTTTTCCACCATTCAGATTTCTGAACCGTCAATTCGACACGCGGAAAGCTCCGGAAAGGAAGGCAGCCTCAGGCTACTCTATGGGTGTAGGGTGACAATCTCTACACTCGCGGAGTAGAGACATTCCTCGTACTTTACGTACTTATTACTCTCATCTTCACGTTACACGCTTATTCAGCTTTCAATCTTCAAAACAATAAGCCTTTTGCCAGGCAAAAAAGGCTCACAGTCAAACAAATTGTTTTTTAAACAATTTATGTATTTAGCGTATTTATGACAATTTATCTCCTTGTTATCGATTTTCATTAACGTTTTGTGTAAAAAATAGTGTTACTTTCATTATTGCAATTTTAACCCAAAAAAATTTACTTTAAAATTATTTATGCAAATGATGAAACCGAGGGGTCGTCAACTAAGGTATTCTTCGTACACTTGACAGATATTCTCGAATATTATGTAGATATTCCCATATTCAATATTCTCAGTATTCGAAAGAAATTTTCAAATAATATTCCAGAATACACTACCGTCCAGAATTATCAAGACACCCCTTTTTTGATGAATCAAAAATGTGTATAATCATGAAAAGTATAAAGTATAAAATTGTTTTTCAT
>WNHD01012303.1:0-14234 GCA_011057455.1 Ganaspis sp. Gsp50 | reverse complement strand
TTTGTCTTATATTTTGTTCAGTCATTTGCAATTTCGGTCAATTGAAAAATCGATGTTTTAAAGTTTCTGTCAAATGACAATTAGTGCAAATAAAGTTTCTCTCAAGTGAAGTTTCGATGAAATAAGAATTCTGTTATTTAAAAATTCGATTCAGTCTCAATTCTGTCAAATGAGAATCCTGTTTAATAAAAATTTGGTGAAATTGGAATTCTTTAAAATGAAAATTCAGTTGAATAAAAGTTATATTGAATAAAAATTTTATTAAATAAAAAGTCCTTTAAATATGAATGCAATTAAATTAAAATTTGATGAGTTTGACAATAGATAAAATCAATTGTGCTAATTAAAAATTTCATAATAAGGAAATTTTGCAGGATATAAATTTCGTTAAACAAAAGTTCTGTAAACTAAGAAATCTGTTGTATAGAAATTAGATAAATGAAAATTCTTTTAAATTAAATTCCTTCTTTAAATATTAATTCAGTTAAATAAAAATTCTTAAATATAAAAATTAATTAAAATATAAACTCTACTTTATGAATTTCGAGAACATAGAAATTCGATCTTATTGATTTCGACCCTAGAAATTCCAACAAATTCTCGACCCTAGAAATTCCAACAAATTCTATGTGGGGTATTTAAATGCTTTTAATTGTTATTGTCGTTGTCATCGTCGTTATTATTGTTATTATATTATTATATTATTATTATTTTTATTATTTGTATTATTATTGTTATTATTATTATTATTATTTTTATTATTTTTAATGTTATTATTATTTTTATTATTATTATTTATTATTACTATTATTGTAATCCAATAATAGTTACATTTATGAATTACTTTTCTCTTCATTAATTTATCTTTAATAAATTATTAAAATATTAAGAGTAAATTATCCAGTAACGGCATTAAAAAGTAAATGTTTATGTTTTTTAGATTCATGGAAGATCAAGGGAACAAAGATACACAAAATTAGCAAATTGGGCATACATAGAGCAGTGTGCACAAGCCGCAAGTACAGTTCCTGTTTATGGAGCAGGCGATATATTATCGTTTGATGATTTAAATAGAGTAAGAAATACTTATCCTACAATTTCTGGAGTTAGTATAGGTCGTGGTGCCTTAATCAAACCTTGGATATTTCAAGAAATTAAGGAGCAAAAGTTAATCGATATTTCCAGTAGCGAAAGATTAGATATTTTGAAGAAATATTCCAAGTATGGCCTTGAACATTGGGGCTCTGATACTCGAGGAGTCGAAACTACAAGGAGATTTATGCTCGAATGGATTTCATTTTTACACCGGTATGTATCAAAATTGCGTACAAATGAATTGTATTCATTATTATTTACTTATTTTTTTCGTTGGTAAAATAACGTGCACTTGAGCGTCAGAAGAAATTTACAAACTACAAGGTTTTAATAAATTATTATTCTTAATTGCAGGTATATTCCGGTGGGAATTTTAGTACAGCCTCCGCAACGAATGAATGAGCGACCACCATTTTATCGAGGAAGAGACGAAATGGAAACTCTAATGGCCAGTTCAAATTGTGCAGATTGGGTAAAAATATCGTAAGTTCATTTTTATTTGTCATCATATTTATTATAATCGTGATTATAATATACAATAACTTAAAATTTAAAACTTAAGAAATTGCCAAAACTTAAAAAAACACTTTTTTAGTGAAATGCTCCTTGGAAAAGTACCTGATGGATTTCACTTTCTACCAAAGCACAGGGCGAATTCTTGGAAATGAAGCAAATCTTTTTTTCAAAAGATAGTTTTGTATTGCATTTATTTTCTGAAGGTAACTTTACCTTAATTTTGAATATATTTTTCAGCCAATTGAATCGAAATTGTGATATGATTAATTGGACGATTATTTGTAACAAATTTTGTTTACTAAAGTTAATTTTTGAATCGTATACTTAAAATCCTGTTCAGTGTAATGCTTTTAACTGGAAAGCAATCAATAGTGAATGGATATATCACCCAGAGTTGAAACAGGCCACATGCAATCGCAACCGCTTGCAATTTCTATTGTATATGGTTCCCAACAATCTTTCTCCCATTTTCGTCTAATCATAAATAGAGTTCTGCTTCTTTGAACACAATCAAATCCAGGATGTGCACATTTCTGCAAAAGGAGAAAAACATTTTTTTTTATTCTTTACGTAAGCGCTAAAAAGTTGCTAATTTTTTTCACCCTTTCTGTAGCGAGATATCAAAACAGAAAACGTCCATATCGGCTTATCACGAGACGTCAAAAATATGTCATTTTATTAAAAAAAAAAATATATTACCTAAATTTAGAAAAAAAATAAATGTTATTTAAATTACATTTAAATTGTAAGGTTTAATGAATTGTAAAAACAATGAAACATACCTGTGGTGAAGTTTCGATAAAATTTACGTTTTCGTCAATAGGAGCATGACTTTTGCAATAAACTTCATGATAATGGGGAGGTTGATACTCATAAACAGAATCATCAAATTCCACTCTTCGAGTGACGGTTCTGCATAAATTTTTATACTCCTTGAACAAAGAAATCAATACAATTGAAATAACTTGTGAATATTCTGTGAATCATTTAAAAGAAAAAGAATTTATGTGACGTAAGACAAAAATAACACTTTTTAAGAAATTATCACATAATTCTGAAGTGTCGGATTCCAGTCATGTTGACATACTCTTGAGAAGAAACGACTATTATGCGATGATATCAATTTATCAACATTAATCAAAGTTTCTAACAAGTTCCTTGTTTTTTTTTCTATTTAAAATGTATTATGATGCTAAGGAAATATTTCTTAATCATGTCTCGAATGCATTTTTATTTTTCTTTCACAATGTCATTGTCATAGCAAAAATCGTCGTTTCTTTGATTTTGCTCTATTTATTAGAGACACAAATAAAATGATATGAAATATAAAATTTGCAAATAATGTATTATAAGTAAAAAAAATAATAAACAGAACTTCCTCTATGAGGAAGCGAAATATTTGTATAGTGAATAAAAAGCAAATAATATTAAATACAATAATAAATAGTGTAATAATACAATTTGTTTTTTAAATCTACAAACGAAAATATAAAACGTAGGGCCAAACGTAGATAGTGCAAATATAGAGAATAAAATAAATTTTAGAACAAAAATTTTAAAAATAAATTAAATTTTCTATTCGAGTTTTTAAATTTTGTGTTTTTTATATCAAGAGAGTACTAGTGCTTTCGAATTTTTCAAAATTATTCATCTGTTTATTATTTCTGTGCATGAAATAAAAGATGTTTATCAATTTTAAGGACCTGTAACAAAGAATACTCATTATACAATTATTATTAATGAATGCGGAGTGTCACTTGGGGGAGTCAACCACTTCAGTCTTATGCTCTTGAAGAGAATAAACTGCAATTGTTTTTATGTTTTATAATAGAATTGAGATGGATCGTTAAAAGTTTATTTTTAGCTTCAAATGACAAACTATTTATGATAATTATTTAGATAACTATTTATTATTTTTATTAATTGAAATTTATTTTCATAAATTTATATAAAACGGATTTTAAGAACATTTGACGAAAAAACACAAATACAATTGAAGACTAGAAATATAATAATTAAATACATACCGTCATTGAATCTCGCACATTTCTGTTCAAATTTTGTAATAGATTCCCTTTCTCATCGTAATCTTCATTATCTATTTCTTCAGATAGAAAAAAATTCTTCCCCATATCAGAATCTCTTGGGTGTAAGTGTTTAAGATTGATTATGGTTTTATCGTAAGTTTTCAATCTCGGAATGTGAAATTCATTTCTCAAGGAATTTGTTATTTCCAAAATCATTAGTAGTTTCATTACCTAAAAAAATGTAAAAATGTTTATAGAATGGTTATGATTTTATATTAATGTGATTATAGCGGTAAATTATTAACGTAATAATAAATAACTTTTTTAGAAATTAATTTTGAAGAATTGAATAATAATTTTTAAAAAATTGGACATTTTTCAAAGAATAACTTTTTTAAAAATTAGACATTTTTCAAAGAATAACTTTTTTAAAAATTAGACATTTTTCAAAGAATAATTTTTTAAAAAATTAGACATTTTTCAAAGAATAACTTTTTCGAAAAATAACTTCTGCGGAGTTATTTAATTTTGAAATAGCAGAGATAGGATTTTTTAAAAATAAATTTTTTGGATTATGAATAAATTAAAAAACAGGGCACTGGCACTGAAAAACGCTCTGATTTGCCTAGTATGACATACGTGATATGTACGATAAACGTTTCATCTCCGGTGACATTGTTCGTGGTCAATTTGATGATTCCTTTTTCGCTTATCCATTGTAGCACGTAGGTAGAAAATGTAAAACTCTAAGAAGTTGATTTTTCCGAGAAAATCGGTATAAACTAGATCAGAAGGTCAAGTTTTTTTAAAAAAAGGAACACGTATTATTCACTAGATGACTCTAATAATATACAAGGGTCCTAACGTGACCTATTACACGAGTGGAAATTCCACAACTATTCTCGAATTTTTATTTTTTATTCAAGAATCTTCTTTATTCACGAAAATTCGATTCCGGATTTTCTCTTGATTCTTTTCCCTTTCTTCACGCTTTTTCTCTTTGTTTTTTTTCACTTGTTTTCTCTTTGTTTTGTTTAAAATACTTTTATTGGGACATAAAAAGAAACGAACAAATTTAATCATTATTTTCAGATGATTTGAAATTCTAAAGCGAATGAAGAATGAAACACAAATGAAAATATGTAAAAATAAAATAGCAAAAGGGAACATCAAGTTAAAGGGAAATAATTTCGAATTGAAAATTTAATTTTGCAAAATAGTCAAGATATAAGTGCGTTAAAATAAAGGATTGTAAGCAATTCGAAATTCAACTAGAAAAGGAGCCATTTATATGTTAAATTTAATGATAAACAAAATTGATTTAAAAAAATTGATTTTATGAAATAAAAGTATATCTTAATTAAAATAAAAGAATCAAATTTATTTTAAAAAAAGAATCAAGTTTTAAAAAGCGAATAAAATTTATAAAAGAGAAATAAATTTGAAAGACGATTCAAATTTTAAAAAGCGAAACAAATTTGAAAAACGAATCAAATTTAAAAACGAGAAACAAATTTGAAAACCGATTCAAAATTTAAAAAGCGAAACAAATTTGAAAAACGAATCAAATTTAAAAACGAGAAACAAATTTGAAAAACGAATCAAATTTAAAAACGAGAAACAAATTTGGAAAAACGATTCAAATTTTAAATAGCGAAACAAATTTGAAAAACAATTCAAATTTTAAAAAACGAAACAAATTTGAGAAACGAATCAAATTTTAAATAGCGAAACAAATTTAAATAAGATTCAAATTTTAAAAAGCGAAACAAATTTGAAAAACGATTCAAATTTTAAAAAGCGAAACAAAATTTAAAGAACGAATCTAATTAATTTTAAAAAAAGATAATAGAATTGATTTTTTTAAAAGGAAATTAAAATTTAAACAAAAAGAATCGAATTTATTGCTTTTAGAAAGAATCAAATTTTATTTTTAGAAAACAAAATCAATATTTTTCAAAGAAAGAGTTAAAAAAGAACGAAAGTAAGTTTAATAAAAAGCATTCATTGTTTTGAAGAATCAACTGTTAATTCTAAATAAAAGAACAATAATCGACTGCAAATGAATAAGCAAATAGCTTAAAAGCCAAGTAAACAAATAAGTTAAAATTACGACTTACGGATCCGACTTACGAATCCGACAATTACGGATTAATAATTCAAGTCTAGTAACGCATAAAATATTTTAACTATAATAATTAAAATATTTTATGATTGATAATTATCAATCATTTTCAATTATTTAAATTATTTAATTAATTGTATAATTTTTTAATTTCATATTTAATTATTTTAATTTAATTTTTAATTTATTTTATTTTAATTTTGTTCCTAAAAATCAGATCTTGAGAAAAAAATAACAAAAGTTTCTAAATTTCTCGAAAAAAAATTTTTAAAAACCTAGAAGCGATAATTCCTATTTTTAGTTATTTAATCTTAACGTGTTTCTAATTATTATATCTTAATTATGACATAACCACCGTAATTATATAAAAAAAATTATCTTAATTTTAACTTATCTTATCCAATATCTAGAAAGTAATTATTAGAATTTTCTTCAAAGAAAAGGTATTGACGTGCAAGCTGACACAGTAGCAATTAATGTAAAATTGGGCTCATTATAATGAAGTGCATGTTAAAGTATTCACGAAAATTGTTGTAAAGAAGTGTGATACATTTGTAAGATACATCGGACCACGTACGTATCCCTCACGTAATATCAATGTGTAGTAGGTAGTTATTTAATTGACAGAGCCTCGTCTGACATAGTTCAGTCGAAGGCGAACTTGGAATGATCCAACATCTTTTCTGACAGTGCAAAAAACAGTTCACTTATCAATTGATTCTCAGCTTAATGTACATTTAAGTTGAATTGTAAACTTGAATAAGTTGAACTGTATGTTTTAAATAATTTAACTGTAATTTACAAAATTTGAACTGTAAATTTAAAATTGAAATTTTCGAAAGTTGAACTTTAAATTTATTTTTATAATTTTATTTAGTTGAACTCTAAATTTTCGAAAGTGGAACTGAAAATTTAAACTTGAACTCTAAATTTACAAAAGTTGAACTCTGAATGTAAATAAGTTTAATTGTATATTTAAATAAGTTGACTAAATTTAAATAACTGAAAATTGTTATTTTTTAGAGTATTGAAGAGTAATTTCTGCAAGTGACAAAGTTTTGTTTTCTTCATTTTAGAGGCCAAGTGATAGAAATGTTTTAGAAAAATAAAACTTTGTGGTGAAAGAGTTTTGGTGGTGACCGGAAATTGTAAGAGTTCTGAATTATAAGGATTCTGAAATTGAAAGGATTTTGAAGAACTGTTGAAAACTTTCCTTGGAAAGTAAATTTTAATTAATTGAATCTCGCAACCTTGATCTAATGGTCCAAGAAGGACGATGTCATCGAGGTAACATTGATATGGCAGCTGATCTATTCTCCAATGGGTCCCTAAAGGCTATGACTGGAAGGTAATTGCAAAACGAGTTATCCAATGAGACTTTAAATTATTAATATATATTTTCCAAAGATCATTTTCAAATAATTCCCATTCATACACACATGTTTTAATAAAATAAAAATTATGTTTTTTAAAAATGATTTCATTAAATTTACACATAATACGTTCATTAAAATTTTTGCTTCTACAAAGAAGAAAAATGTTTATTTAGAAAATTGCCCAACGAAAAAGGGTTTAATTTATGTCAATTTTATTCAATATAAATTAATGAGGAATAATTTTTTTTATGAAGAAACAATAAATTAAATAATAATAAATTAATTGATCATGGGAGAAATAATAAAGAGGATTAATAAATTAATTGCTCATGGGAGAAATTATAAAGAGATTAATAAATTAATTGATCATGGGAGAAATAATAAAGAGGATTAATAAATTAATTGATCATGGGAGAAAAGAAATTATAAAGAGATTAATAAATTAATTGATCATGGGAGAAATTATAGATTAATAAATTGACTAAATTATAAAAAATTATTTTTTCAAAAAAGTATTGTGAAAGAATAATTTGGTAAGAAATGAAAAGCATTTTTTGATTTTCTGGTGAAAGAGGCATTTTATTTTAATCAATTTTATATCGTTTCGTTTTCAATGTGAAATATTTTTTGCAAAGAAGCAATTATGAAATGATAATTTTAACAGTTATTGAACATTTATTTTAGCTGTTGGAAAAAATGGCAATTCTGAATGTGATAAAAAATAGGAAAGTGCCATTCTATGAATTTGATGTTACTTTATATAAGTCAATCGATTCTTCTCGATGTAAACAATTCAATTCGTTCATTACGTTGCATTGCAAACAGAAAAATTCTTCATACAATAAAAAAACTGTATTTATAAGACAAAAAAATGGATGAGATATTTTTAGAATTTTAGTCAAATTTTGAGCAACAATAACCCTATCAAATTTTATTAAAATCGGCCAAAGCGATCTTGAGATTTTCTGTCGAGAAAAAGGGTAACAAAGATTTCTCTACTAGGAAGCAAGAAATTGTACTTTTTTAATAAAATTATTATTCTTCTTTTTATAATTTAATTATATAAATATTATAAATAATTAAATGAATTTTTATTTTATTTATTTATTTACTTACAAATTTAAACCGGCAACTTTATTTTATTTATTTATTTACTTATAATTTTAAACTGGCAAAGCCCTTTTAATTTAAAAATTTTTATTTTTTAAATTTTATTCTCAAATTGTCTCAAAAATAATTCTATTTTAAAAACTGATTTATGTTCTATGATTTTTAATTTAATTCATTAGGATTTTTTTTTTTTTGTAAAAATATTTTTCTTGAAAGAGATTTTTACAAATTACATTTTGTCTGTAACATCTTCTAGTATATAATCTTACAGTCCTCCATGTTATTTATTTATTTTCACGCTTCCATACTTCAAAAAAAAAGAAATTATTTTATATATGTCCATTTTCTATCAATCGAATCATTAAATAAGTAAAAACAAAAATTTTTATTAACTTGGAGTGATTGATATAAAAATTCACATCTAAATGAAAACTTTACAGACTGACTTCTCATATCAACAAAAATTGTTATTATTTATTATTATTATCATTAATATTAATATTATTATTATTATTATTATTATTATTATTACTATTATTATTATTATTATTATTATTACTATTATTATTATTATTATTATTATTATTATTATTATTATTATATTTTCTATCTTAAGTTATTTATTATTTACATGGTATTTTATAATTGTTTTTCTTTTTTTTTTAAACAATTGTTTATTGTCTATATTTTTTTTCTTGTTTTTTGGTGAAGCTTATGACGCGCTCCGAAGAAAAGGACCTTAGGAGGAAATAAATTATAGGTTATGTTTGATAACAGTTCGTATAGCTTAATTAAATCTTTGTATCTTTGTTGCTTCCTCATAGGGAAGCATTGTTTTTAATTATTTACCGCCGAAAACAGTTTTTCTTGATAGCATACACAAAAAGTATTCATGAAAACTCCTTTTGATTGCAACGAATTAAAAACGAATCTTTAATAAACTTAAAACCACAAAGTAGATTAAAACTATCATCAAACATAACCTATAATCATTTGCTTCTAAGGTCCCTTTCTTCAGAGCGCGTCACATATATTTCATTTATATTTTATAGTATTTTTAAATATTATATGATTTAAAATAAAGCAAGGCTCTTTGGCATAAAATTATCAATTACATTAAATTAAGTAATTAAATTTTAAACGATTATTTTGAAAATTGATTTTAAAACAACAGATTTTAAACGATTATTATAGTGCAGCACAATTTTTGTGCATGATTGTATTTTGTGCGATAAAATAATTATCGTAGTAATTTTAAAACGAACATGTTTTTTCATTATTTTTCCTGATAATTTTTCATTGTTATTTGAATTGGTGTTAAATTAGTGTAAAAAATGTAAATGAGGTATGCGAGAATAATTTGGTTTTCTGGACGACGGTGAAACTCTAACAGCGGTCATTATTAAATGAGTTAATAAGCAATTGACCCCCGACCGAATGGCTAAAGGTTTCATTTCATTGAAGATGACTATTAAACAAAGTTTGAGGAACAAAGGACCAATTTTCAAAATTGTAGGCAAATTCAGTTTAAACTGTTATTAATCAACTTCAGTAGAAACAATCTGTTTTTTCTTGAAATGTACTTAAAATTTAATAATAGCAATTAATTAGAAGCAGTCGTTTAAAACATGAATCATTATTTTTCCGACCTTTAAAATTATTACAATTATTTCATTGTAATTTTTTAATCAACCTAAATTTTTTTAAAACCAAAATAATACAGTATATTGAATTTTAGGCATTTTTCCAATTTTTTTAAACAACGCTAGGTATTAAAATTTTTTCTCACATTTGAATTGTTTCAAAAATGTTTATTTGATCCAATTTAATATTAATATTAATTAAGATACAAAAAATTATAAGCGAACCGACAAAAAGTGTATCATTAATATTAATTATTAAACACAACACGAGGTTTTTACTCTATTTAAAAATTCGTTTGGAGAAATTCCGTAATACTTGACAAACAATTTAGTACTCAGACGTTAACAAATAACAAAAAATTAATATTAAATATAATAAAAAATAATAATATTAAATTTGATTAATTTTTGTTTCCTCGGAGGAAGCTTTGTTTAGTTTTATTTTTTATGAGATTCGATTCAATTTTTATGTAATTTTAAACTTACATGATCGTTTTAAAAGAAAATGGAATTAAAATATGATTAAAGTAAAAATGTAACAGGGAAAGGGACCTAAGAAACAAGAAGTCGATTTTCAGAGGGTTTTTACAATAATTAAAAGTCACTTTTGAATATTTTGAAACCAACTCTAATTTATTTTGAAATTGTTTTCTATTTATTTATTTTTCCAGGCAAGGAAGAGCTAACAATCAGCGAATTTAACGAGGATGTTTAATTTTCCTTTTCTTGTGTGAAATTGAAATTTGGCTGCTTAGGTCCCTTTCCATGAAGCACGCAACAAATATTCCAATTAATGCGTGAATTTCAACTGTAATTAAACTGCAATTTGAAAAAGAATTTTTCGAGAATTCATGACAAGTTATTTTGTCAATGGTTATTATTTTTTAATTGTAATTTACTACCTGTGAATAACAACGACATACACTGCGAATGCTACAGATTAAGAGATAACGGGGATTTCAGAGTAGAATAAATTGAGTGTGGGTTGAGCTTGAAAAAGTTAAATTAAAGTCGACTTTGACTACTTCATCAACAAAGCGCGGGTGTCTGACAAATTATACTTTTAACCTAAATTTTACAAAAACTACTTTTATTTTAATAAAATCCAGCACGCAAAGTACTAGATTATTCTTGAAAATATTATTCTAAAACAGATTAAAGATTATTCTTTCAAAGATTATTCTAGAAAAGATTAAAGATTATTCTTTCAACGATTATTCTAGAAAAGATTAAAGACTATTCTTTCAAAGATTATTCTGGAAAAGATTAAAGATTATTAAATAATTTTGTAGTTTAGGCCAAAATCCAAAAACTTTATGATTAATAATTAAAGATTATTCTTTAAAAGATTATACTAGAAAAAATTATAAATTTTTTATAAATTATTATAAAGTCTTGAAAAACTTCTCCTTTTTCATAAAAAAAACATTTATTTTTTATCATAAAACATTTATTTAACTTACTTTTTGTCTTGGCTTTAAAAAATTCTTTTTCGCTCATTGCAAACAGACAATACTAGAAAAATGAAAAATACTACATTATTTGGGTTATAAATCAAAGTAGGAAAACAATAAGATGACTAAATTCTATGAATAGCATTTTTCTGAGTGGACAAAATATTAGACCATGCAAGCAAAGTGCGATCTGAATGTTAAAAAGATAAACATAAAACTCGGTCAAACATCGGTATCAATGAACCAACTAGATCATAAGACAAAGAAATGCATATTTTTGCAAATAATTTTACTTGGAAGTAGAGTACATTTCATAGCAAGCTGAACATGAGTTGCAGGAGTGAAAACAAACAAAACAAGTTATTTTAATTGTTATCCACGAGTAGCACATATTTTAAGAAATTCAAATTAATTTATTTTTTTAAACTAAAATTTATTTTTAAAATAAAAGTTTTTACTTGAATTAATTTAAAATTGTCCGAATCGTCAATGAACTTTTTAGAAAGTAGTGAATTAAGACTGTGATAAAGTTTTTTCGACTACTTTTAAAGTGCTGTTGATTGAAAATACTGTCAGTTTTTATTAAAATTTAAACAATGGAAATATATTATAAAAATATCAGAGTATACAAAATTTAAAAATATAATAATTATTTATTTAGCAAATAATCGGGCTGCAAAAATTGTTCTTTTTCAAATAGATTTTGCTTTTAAAATATTTACAAATGAGAAAAAATATAAAAGGTACATCACAGTTATATCGAATTATATCAGTTTTATCAATAATATAAAAAAATATTAAAATGTAAATACAAAAAATATATTGTAAAAATACAAATATAAAAAATAATGATCACTCCGAATTAAATAAGATAAAGGAAATCTAAATAAGTTGTGAAAAAATGAATATTTTTTTAAGTTCATAATCTCATTTAAAAAATAATTTTCCATAAAATTAGGAAATTTCATCAGCATTATTAAGTATTGTTTTCCTGTTTTTTGAAAAATGTTAAAGTGAGAACAAAGACAGTTCTAAACATTGAAGGGTTACTTTTTTTTGGAAGACGTCAATTTAAAAAGATCGTGAAATTTATATATTAAAATTAATTACAAAAATACAGTAGTATTTCTTTGCATTATAATTTTTACTACTGTATTTACTGTAAATTAAACTTTTTTGTTAAGTATGAGAATTTTTTTAAAATACTGTTTTTTTGTTTAATTGCTTCCTCATAGGGAAGCCTTGTTTATACTGTTTGAGGCCGCCAAAATAATTTGATTTTTCAAAATTTTTGTTCCCATTTTAGCATCCTCCAAAATGATAAAAACAATGCTTCCCTATGAGGAAGCAAAAACAATTCTTCTATAATTTTATTTTATTTTTATTTTATTAATACATTTATGGACGGCAATAGAAAAAAAAGCCCATTCGTACACTTGGTACTACAATAGTGAATTTAATTATATACAGAAAGTAAGTAATGCCTACAGACATAATGCTGATAAATTATGATAAATTATATTAATTTTTATTAAATTAATTATTAAATAAGACCAGAAACAAAGAATAAATTATTATTTCGCAATTTATATGAATGTTATGTTTTAATTATTATTAATTAATTATAATTAGAATTATATTTTATGTTAAATTAAATATTAAAAGATGAGGCACGTTAAAATAGATGGTTACTAAATTATTAACAGAATCATCTTTACTTGAGTAAAATTAAATTATTATTTCACGAGTAATATAAAATCTAATAAAAACTCATTTACATCGTTTTTACAATAATTTACAATAATTTATATTTTTACAATAATTTTTCAACTTAAATTTTAAATTACCACTTAACGACGAAATTTCAACTTTGGTAATTTCTAATTATTGATTTATTGTTTTTTATATTAATTTGTTCGCTGACATTTTACAGTATTTTTAGATAATTGTATTGTTTGCTTTTATGAAACTAGCCTGATGAGAATATCAAATCGGGTCATCGAAACGTCGCTATCTGAATAAATACACAAAAAAACTATGTTTTTATTTGTATTTTTCACCTTCCAGGAATCGAATTCAACTTTTACAAAATATTTTTTTCTCACAAAAGAAGAATAAGAAAATTCAAATTTACAAACTGTTGAAAGAACTTTATCCTAGACTTATTTTATTTAAAATTTGAATAGCTAGAAATAAATAAATAAATAATATTAATAATAATAAATTAATTAATAATAATAACAAATAAATAATAAATAGGTAATAATAAATAGAATAAAAATAAAATAGATAATAAATACATGAATCTGGGAATAAATTCTCCCAGAAACAATCGAAGAACAATATTCTTATTTTCAAATTGTGAACGAAAAATGAATTGAAAAAAAATTAAATAAAATAAATTAAATACACTTTTTATGTAAAAAAAAAAAAACTTAAAATAGGTGTACCACACAGTGGTAGTTCAGATGATTTGAGATTATTTTAGTCTGTACTAAATAATTTTTAAAAATAGCAGAATTTTTAAAAAGGGATTAAATGTGTAAAACTAAATGGCGAATTAAAATAGCTACAATTAATTGTTAATTAAGAATAAGACTTTTGAAATCCTGAGAAGTAAGACTTTAAAAAGCAAAGCTTGCAAAACAAAGGGATTTATTTTTAGTTCAGAAAATAGGGTCTATCCCTTGATAGTGGCTAAAAATAGTATGTAAGGCCAATTCTGGATCAATTTTTCCATTTAGTTATTTAGGTAACAATCGACTAATCGTCAATTTAGAAATATTCCCGCATCACTCAGGGGTTACCCAGCAGTACATATGAACTTGCTTATAGAGGGAAAAAAGAAAGGTCATATACGCAACAAATTATTTATTAAAAATAAATAA